>BLKR01015998.1:0-40760 GCA_011170035.1 Teleogryllus occipitalis
GGGAATTCGTTACTCGAATGCGAACTGTAGATTCCATAAAGTGCGGTATACTTAAAATAATGTTCAGGATTCGCCACTGATTTTCACGCAATATTGATATTTATAATTATAACACACGTCGTAGAAATCACGTTCATAAAGTGTCAGTATCATCAGCTCACAACAAGAAATTCATATACAATACGTGTATGTACTTTACAACGCATTGCCAGATGAAATTAAACAATTAAAGTCGGTACACAAATTTAAGTTAAAAGTAAAATCTTTTCTGCTGCATAACTGTTTCTATACAATTAGAGACTATACTGATCATCAAAAAGAAAGATGTTTATTTTAACTAAACAATGATAAATAATAGCAATTTTAACAACCAATGATATTTATTATTATTATTATTATTATTATTATTATTATTATTATTATTATTATTATTACTATTATTATTATTATTTTAACTTTCATTCATCTTTTAACTCTTTATAGTTAAAATGTTGGGAAGGGATTCAGGTACTCAAGAAAACTTGCGCAGATAATCTTCTCCTCCCTACGTCATATACAGTTTTTTGACCAAATAAATCAAATAAATCAAAGCTAACATCACAAGTACTGAAGTTATTGTACTGAGGACACCGAGACATATTTCGTATGAAGCAGTTGGCGCGCCGTTATTGTTATTGGTTGAATATAGACAAAATTATAAATTACATGGTTCATACCTATTACTTGTGCGTGCAGTTCAGTCCGCCCGTCCCAAAGAATTTACACCGTGACCTAAAGTGTCGGAACCATGGGACAGAATCCATGCGGATTTCGCGGGCCCGTTCCAGAGTAGTATATGGATGGGGATTGCGGACGCGTGTTCGCACTACCCATATATTGCAAGTGTAAGTTCGACTACCGCAGAGGTGACAGTGAGAAAACTCATCGAGATTTTCGGGATAGAAGGGATACCAAGATCAACCGTAACACAGTCTCACGCAGTTCACGTCAGCATTGTTCAAAACATTTTGTGAACGCAACAGCATTGTACAGTTGACTTCGGCTCCGTTTCTCCCACTGGCAATGGGGAGGCAGGAAGGTTAGTAAGAATCTTCAAGGAAAAATTAAGAAAGATATTGATGTCAGATTTAGGAGAAGAATGGTCATCGGAGCATTTAAGCACTTACAGAACAACTACAATTAATAGGAAAAGCCCAGTAGAAATGTAGCACGGCAGACAGCGTAGGACATTATTACAACTCTTTAAGCCAGAAGAGTATCATGCCATGTACAGACAAACTAAATTCAATGATTAATTGCTAGTGATTCCGGGCGCGTCAACTACGGAGGTCATGAGTCCCGTATGTGTATGCATGTTTTTTTTATCGGGAGGTGGCTGTGATCTTCCTCCACTGGATGGTGAGATCCGGTGCCGATCTACCGTCGACTAGCGGGGTTTTCCACAACCACGTATCTCCCACCAGCGAGGCACCGCACCAGCCGGGACAAGATCTAAATCACCGACGAGTCTCCCGGCTTGTGTGGTAGTTTATTGCATGTTACTGTATGTGTGTGAGTAAGGGGTGAGGATAGGACAAGGAAGAGGAAGGAAAGATCGCGCGCGGTCCGTGGTCCATTTGTTAGGGTACTGCTCCGGCATTCGCCTTGTGTTTATCGGAGAAACCACTGAAAACTACAGATCAGAGCAGCCGGCCGCTAGAATTCTCCTCCAGTCAGCGACTGAATTCGCTCTAGCTGAAAAGCTAGTGTCGAAAATCCAGCCACCGTCAGGACTTGAACCTAGGACCGCCCGGTCAGAGGCACTGCATTGATATCAGTGGCATCAGATGCTCTGAGCCACCGCCTCCAGTCCTTTGATACGGGGACTGTTTTTCCTTGGAAGCGGCGAGCTATAAGGGCAACTACTGAGGTCATTAGTCACTTACTGGACTAATGATCTCAGCACTTGACGTGCCCGTAATCATCTACCAATCAATCAATCAGTATCAAAGGGAAGACCCTGTGGAAACAGTCAATGTGAGACGTTAACTGTGCAAGGTTTTATAACCTCGTCTACTCATTTCAATTTCGCCCGTATAATCGTGCACATGACTTTTGAGGTGTCATGCGTTACACTTAATATACACTTCGTAAGGGAAACAAAATCTCAACATGATAATGCCTCCAACTGCCTTCGTTTGCCTCCGACTCATAAAGCCAGAATAATATTTCTTTGGAAATTGCAAAACGACGGCGATTTTGAAATTATTTAGAAATGTGCAAAAATAGCCAAGGTCTCAGGGAAAACAGAAACCGCACCTCGCGAATCCAAAAGCAATTTTCAATCACCTTCAATAGTATTTGAAGAATATAACCGGTCATATATTTTCCATGTAAGCATAGTTTATGAACATTAAATATCATATATTATGTATAACTTTTAATAAACATCAATGCGTAGAAATAGAAAGTTAATGATTCATTATGCTTTCGCAAACCATAGTATCAAAGTTTACAACTCATTTAAGTGCGTTTTTTAAAACTGTACTTGGGTGAACAATCATTTTCTACTTTTCCTATATCTGACAACAATAATTAGCTATATTGTTACAAATTTTGGTACATACGAAAATATGAATAATATTGAGACCACGTTGGCAAGCTAAGAGATTTATTGGCAACTTCCCAATTGCCAATTTCCACAAACGTTGATAAATGTTTTACTTGTGGTTGGGAAAGTAAGTAAAGTGGCAGTTTATTTATTTTTATTTATTTATTTATTTATTTATTTACGTCAAAAAAACAGTTAAAAACTGCGTATGACGGGCTATGGGGAAAAGTGAATTGTGTGCACATTTTCAAAATTCTGTGATCCCTACACTAAATCATATACTACTTAAGTTTTGAATTTTGAAAGGGAGAAAAAAAAACAAAAAAACTCCCATGTAATAAAATCGATTTTCAAGGATACAGTTCAGAAATCAATACATTTAAGGATCACTAATTTAAGTATTTTCAAACAGTAAACATCAACAATAATTCAAATTAAGAATTCTCTTGTAGTTTTCATAATAATTGTTGAAGTACAGAATACATTGGGCAAATAATGAGGCGTTCTGCACAACTTCTGCTGATGACATTTCACTTTTCACACAAAAAGTTTTGAATACCGGCATGAGGTAAAAAATTTAAAACATGCTCATCGAAAATCTTCTGATTAAAATTTATTTCTAATAAAAAATACTATTAATAGTACGAATTCTTTTGAAAATTTCGTTTTCTTTAAAATTTAAATATACTGCATAAATCGATTGCTGATTAGCAGTCGTCTCAAATAATGAATAATTTAAACTCAACACATTAATTGATGTCCATGATATCCATCCAACACAAGATTCGCCATTCACAACAAAATTTCAAAAATATGCCCTTACGTCAATTTTAAGCATATTTTGTCTAATAAACTCCTTCCGGATTGCGAATGATTGAGCCGCATTAAGCTCTCAAAAGTTTATTTGAATTTTTTTCTATACAAACATGTAAATTTCAGACATAAACACTCCAGAAACATGTAAAATGTTTATTATTTACCAAAGTAATTAATATATTTGTTCGCAAAGAAAAATTGACACAGAAATCAGAAACACCCAATTTACACAATTCAATTACTTTATTTCTAAAGTTAGTTTTATTTCTGCATCTTTTATTTCAATTAGCGGTCATGTTTTTAAGAATGATTTCTATGATGTTGGTGATTCACACTTTCATATTATGTTTGCTTAATAGGTGAATGCCGTTCCCATTGACCGTTTCGAATCATCTGCGTTTCACCGATAGTCATCAAGGCGACCATCAATAGAATGGAATTACCGGACGAGTCTTCACCACCGGAGACAGTCGTGTCGCCGAGGCGTCGATCCGGGGAAGATGTATCTCCCATAACTGCCGAGATGCTGCCAGCACACGGTGATGCAACAAACAGCGGTGGTCAGAGATTGATTTCTTCCCCCAATATGACTCCGATGTTACCTTCGCCAGTAGCCCCACAGTCTCTCACTCAAACTGACACATTATATTCCGAGCAGGGTGAATTTTTACAAATGTCGCCTCTCAGTGCTACACGAGAATGTCCATCATCGGTCTCGGCTTCAAATACGCTTATTCTGCAAGTTACTTCGCCCACGAAAAGGGTAACCCTGATGTTATCAGGAGTATTTACATTACCAAATGGAAATTCCACGGCTTCATTTCCGGATTCTGTTGGGATACAAGAGCGCGCTTTTAGTCATTGCAGTGCTATTGAGCCTTCTAGTCGTTCAAACAGCGATCGCATAACACCATTAGACATGTCGCTTCTGTCCATTTCGACATCCCCACCTACGTTAGAAATGTTCACCCCAACGAAGACGTACCGAAAACCTCAAAATTCAATTAGACGATTTTTCAGCGAGTCACCAATCTCGCCTTTCCCCGCTTTGCAAACCGCGGCAACGGATATTAAACTCCAAGGGAAAAGTAACTGTACAGAATTAGATTTTACCGTTAAAACAGTTATGTTTGCTAGATCACCGAGGTCGTTATCTCTAAAGAAACAGTCTGAAACGACTGCTACTAAAAAAAGAACGAAACTGTGTTTTGAAGATTCACCTCCATTTTGGCTCCCTTCGCCCATCATGCCACAAATTGCGGCGCCGTCAGGAAAGTCACAAGATCATACAGAACGTTCAGAATCTACTCCCAAAGCAAAAGAATCTTTTCCGACGCAAACAGAGTCACATCCTACGACGCCGACGGACATGTCTCGATCTAAAACGAGGTCAAGGTTGTGTTTCGACGATCCGTCGCCCTTCTGGTTACCCCAGCCTTTGCTGACACCACCTGCGACACAGTCCCCAACGTTGCAAGGAACTAGCTACGGATCAGATTTACTGCCCCCTCCAAGCGCTGCACTTTTTTCTACGCCATTAGCGTCGTCACATCTGTCGCCATTAGAAACCGCGGATACTTCTTTAATGGTAGAACTATCTTTTCAGGACTTGTCGTCATCGTGGCAACCTCTTCTGCCGTCACCATGGCAACCTCTCCTGTCGTCATCATGGCAGCCTCTCCTACCTAATGATACGACTATCCTTCCAAATGCTACGCCTCCGTCGCAGAAACGAAGGCGCAAACGACGACGTAAGCGAACCCGACGTTGGCGCCGCAAGGCTGGCGAGGAAAGCGGAGACGGACTCGCAGAGACATCTTTAGGTGAATTCCAGCTCACATCTCACGCGATCTATGATGGGTTACATGGATGTAAGGAGAACGGAGCACGACATTTCGAAAGCCGACAAAAAGTACCAGAGTTGATTTGCACTGAAAGCCATTCATCTCGTATATTATCTGCAAGCCTACATATGTTGAATGAGCTTGTGGCGGTGAAAGACATGCCGACACAAATTGAAAACTGTTTCTACGACGACTCGTTGGTCGCCGGCTGGCTGCCTCCGCCGTTACTCCCTCTGCTAGAAGAGATGAGAGGGGCAAGCCCGAATCCACACACAGACCTCGCCTTGGCCTCAAGGTCATCGCAGGCCTCTTGCTTCCCGTTGGCAACTGCGACGGACTCTTTTCAGACGACGCCACGCCAGACGCCTACACTTGGAGTGGACGCCGCCCCCGCTTCCTCACCGGTGCTTCAGCCTAACATGATGGGGAACGCCATGCTTCAACGTCTAGAAGGAAGTACAGTAGAGGCTATGACGAACAAAAATGGGGCAACCACAGATCCTCAATATGTGAGCAGATTAATCACGAGAGTTGTTATACTCGAGGAAACCACAATCGTGAAAGACGAATTTCAAGATTCCGGGAACCTCCAGTTGGAGAAAGTGAGCGACGATAGAAAAAAACAATGGTCTGAGAAAGAGGATATTAGCGTGAGAAAAGAAATGCATGGGACGAAATCCGACATACAAGCGACTGTCACTGGACGCCTATGCGACAAAAAAGCATCAGATTTTACAAAGAATCCAATCTCGCTACAGATAACCTCACGAGACACTGAAACTCTCACAAAAAGCACACCGATCGCAGATGGATTCGCTTCACTAGGACCGTTATCTCCGTCGCCCTTGCAGCCCTCGACAAAACACAATTCCAGTGAGGTGCCTCAAGAATCAACAAATACAATAAAACGAGGTAGTGTTCATATTCATCTACTTTCCGAAGATGTTAACACTTCGACTAACTATATAGCGTCCCAAAACTCTTCCCCAGATGAAACAGTTCGTGACCCACGCGAAGTAATTTCTCAAGCTAGATCGGACAAGAATGATTTTACAGATCTGACGCTTAGCCTTTACCGTTCAATAGTGGAAAATTTCTCACGAGTAGTATTATCACCGCAAAAAAATCCACGAGGGTCCGTGTCCCACAGAAAAAGCGTGTTTGTCAAAGGATCTTCCATGACAGAACCTATTGTAGTTGAACCCTTGACTCCACACGTGACGGTTGGTGTGGAAAACTTGCGTGCGGAGGGGGAGGAACAAGTGTCAACAATTTTACGGGAAAGGATTTCCGACCATACTGACCTCTGTCACGAAGAGAGGGAATCTTTGACGACGCCTATGCACTCCATTCCCGAAAAAACTGATACCGCAAAGGAGGACGAGGCTCAAAGTAGCAACTTGCGAAGTGAAGGCGAGAGCTCCGTACTGGAGACAGTTAGGGAACATGATCGTGAGTTATCAGGGAAGAGAAGTAATAGTCCTAGCAAGATGTCTGCCGCTCATTCTGAACATGAAGACTATTTCGCATCTCCTCTGATAAAACCAAAACGTCTATTATCCCCAAGAGAAACATCACGAAGAGAGAGAAACGTGATGACTGTAGCAATTTCCCCGATAGAGCCTGTGGTAAGCCAATCATCTATTCCGAAGGCTGCGGCGGCGTCAGTGGGAAGTGCGAACGCGCCAATTGAAAGAATTCAATACAATGAGTTCTGTTTGAACGAAGACAGCGTGGTGTGGTCATCACTTCTCCCGCTGCTGTCGGCGCGCCCTTCGGATCCGGAAGTTCGAGTCACGAAGAATCAAGGTAAACACTGCTACGGTTAGTTTTCTCTCATTGGTAGCCCCATTTTAGTTTTATATTTGTGCACAATACTACTAATCGAAAATATTATAACATATAAACTGTGTATTAGAACTAATTCAACTCAATTTTTCTTCTTTTTGCTTGTAGAATAGAATTTTTTTAAGTATTGAAATTTTCGACGCTTGTACAGTGATTGTCATTTTCACATAGTAATTCTGTGGAGTAGAGAAGTAATTCTGTGGTTTAGCTCGGTGGCTCGTTGCTTAACACGCTCGCTTTTCATGGCGCAACCCCGGGTTCGATTCCCGGCCAAGCCAAATTATACCTGTGCGGTTTCCCTATAAATGTCCCAGTGTCTATTGCTGTGTGACGACGAGAAAGACCACCCAAAGATTAAGAAGACCAGTATACATGGTGAAGGGATGTCTTCGTGCTGACCACACGAACCCCTTATCCCTTGGCTGAGAGGCTGAGTCACCACTGGTCGGCTAAGGCCCGTAGCGGGCTGTTGAGAGAAAGAACAGGAACAAAGGCGTTTTCACGCCAAACGAATCTTGAAAAAACGCCAAACGAATCTATTTAAATCAAGGAGATATCACGGAGTTGCGATGAATTCAAGATTCACTTAAAAAGGATTTTTTATTTTTTTCGAGTTTTTAAAGCATTTTAGATATATTTCCTCAAACTATTATAAAAAAATGAGATGTTTTGGAACCTACGTGTACTTCCCACAGGTGGACATTGGGCAGTGTTCCGGTGCCTATTTTTGTCTCATGGTTCATGTTGGAACAAGTCTCCCTAATTCATTATTTAAGTACTATGTATATTTATACGCACACCTTGTCATACAATAGCCACAGGTAGCGTACAAATTGTTTATATTCTAATGTAATATGTTCTGTGCTCTGTATTTTTACATCATCCACTCAACCAGCGCAGTCCGGCTGCCGGATGTCACGCGCTAATCTGATACTCGTTCGCGAATCTCTCAACGGCGCAGCTTCAACGGCGCGGGGCAGTAAATTTCTTAGAACCGCTCGCACGTCCCCACCGCTTCGAGAATTCTTTGAATTCCCCACGGCCTAGCCAGTTGCTACATTACGCCACACTTCTCGGAATAATTACACATTTAAGTTATTCAATATGTTAGCCTGGCAAAATATATCATAATTCCTAACTTAAATTCCTGTACAACCATGTAACTTATTTTTAATTATTACTCTAGGTTCATTTCAATTACACTATGTTAAGCTGTCCCTGATTGATTGAACTCAAGTGAGCCACCAACGCACCCTCGCGGCATCAACGACACGAGACGAGAGAATCAGTCTGTTTCCTGCATGCAGTCCAGTCGCACGCTTATACGCGTCGCTCTACATTTTATTACAATGTGTGCCACCTCAATACTGATCATAGTACACGTGTAAAAATTCGGTACATTTACGATGCATTGTACGCGCACAGCTATATATTACATTATCCTCTGTGATTAACCGTCACTTATGCACGTGTTCGGTGCAATGCTGCCTTTCCTTGGTGATCATACTTGGTGACTGTTCATCCATTACGTGATCAGTGAATTATGTGCAATGCAATGACTGAAGTCGCGTAATTCTAGTCCAAAGACTTAGTATGATTTCACTATTCAATTTTGCAGGACACAACTGCTTCAAACTACTTTTGTTTCCCGGACACGCGCTTACGTAGAGGTACATTTATCAAACTCATATCACATATTATCAAACTTTTCATCATGGCATTAAATATGTTACGTGCTACAACCAGCTCCATGACACTAATTGTGCACCGTGCATAAGGTGATAATGCAATCACGCGGCAAGCTTCGCTTCCGAACTCTCTCTCGGTGTCTCTCGGTGTTTCTCGGTGTCTCTCGGTCTCTCTCGGTGTCTCTCGGTGTCCCTCGGTGTGTTTCTCTGTGCGTCTCTCTGTGCGTCTCTCTGTGCGTCTCTCTGTGCGTCTCTCTGTGCGTGTCTCTGTGCGTGTCTCTGTGCGTCTGTCTCTGTGCGTCTGTCTCTGTGCGTCTGTCTCTGTGCGTCTGTCTCTGTGCGTCTGTCTCTGTGCGTCTGTCTCTGTGCGTCTGTCTCTCTCTCTCTCTCTCTCTGTGCGTCTGTCTCTCTCTCTCTCTCTCTCTGTGCGTCTGTCTGTGCGTCTCTCTGTGCGTCTCTCTGTGCGTCTCTCTCTGTGCGTCTGTCTCTGTGCGTCTCTCTGTGCGTCTCTCTCTGTGCGTCTCTCTCTGTGCGTCTCTCTGTGCGTCTCTCTCTGTGCGTCTCTCTCTGTGCGTCTCTCTCTGTGCGTCTCTGTACGTCTCTCTGTACGTCTCTCTGTGCGTCTCTCTCTGTGCGTCTCTCTCTGTGCGTCTCTCTCTGTGCATCTCCTCTCTGTGCGTCTCTCTCTGTGCGTCTCTCTCTGGCCGTCTCTCTCTCTGTGTGCGTCTCTCATGCGTCTCTCTCTGCGTCTCTCTCTGTGCGTCTCTCTGTGCGTCTCTCTCTGTGCGTCTCTCTCTAGTACACGTCTCTCTCTGTGCGTCTCTCTGTGCGTCTCTCTGTGCGTCTCTCTCTGTGCGTCCTCTCTGTGCGTCTCTCTGTGCGTCTCTCTCTGTACGTCTCTCTGTGCGTCTCTCTCTGTGCGTCTCTCTCTCTGTGCGTCTCTCTCTGTGCGTCTCTCCTCTGTTGTCTCTCTCTGTGCGTCTCTCTCCTGACCGTCTCTCTCTGTGCGTCTCTCTCTGTGCGTCTCTCTCTGTGCGTCTCTCTCTGTGCGTCTCTCTCTGTGCGTCTCTCTGTGCGTCTCTCTCTGTGCGTCTCTCTCTGTGCGTCTCTCTGTGCGTCTCTCTCTGTGCGTCTCTCTCTGTGCGTCTCTCTCTGTGCGTCTCTCTCTGTGCGTCTCTCTCTGTGCGTCTCTCTCTGTGCGTCTCTGTGTGCGTCTCTCTGTGCGTCTCTCTGTGCTCTCTCTCTCTGTGCGTCTCTCTCTGTGCGTCTCTCTCTGTGCGTCTCTCTCTGTGCGTCTCTCTCTGTGCGTCTCTCTGTGCGTCTCTCTCTGTGCGTCTCTCTCTGTGCGTCTCTCTCTGTGCGTCTCTCTGGCCGTCTCTCTCTGCCGTCTCTCTCTGTGCGTCTCTCTCTGTGCGTCTCTGTGCGTCTCTCTCTCTGTGCGTCTCTCTCTGTGCGTGTCTCCTGTGTGTCTCTCTGTGCGTGTCTCTGTACGTGTCTCTCTGTGCGTGTCTCTCTGTGCGTGTCTCTCTGTGCGTGTCTCTCTGTGCGTGTCTCTCTGTGCGTGTCTCTGTGCGTGTCTCTCTGTGCGTGTCTCTCTGTGCGTGTCTCTCTGTGCGTGTCTCTCTGTGCGTGTCTCTCTGTGCGTGTCTCTCTGTGCGTGTCTCTCTGTGCGTGTCTCTCTGTGCGTGTCTCTCAGTGCGTGTCTCTCTGTGCGTGTCTCTGTGCGTGTCTCTCTGTGCGTGTCTCTCTGTGCGTGTCTCTCTGTGCGTGTCTCTCTGTGCGTGTCTCTCTGTGCGTGTCTCTATGCGTGTCTCTCTGTGCGTGTCTCTCTGTGCGTGTCTCTCTCTGTGCGTGTCTCTCTGGGCGCGTCTCTCTGAGCACGCGTCTCTCTAGGCGCATCTCTCTGGGCGCGTCTCTGAACGCGTCTCTCTGGGCGCGTCTCTCTGGGCGCGTCTCTCTGGGCGCGTCTCTCTGGGCGCGTCTCTCTGGGCGCGTCTCTCTGGCGTCTCTCTGGGGCGCGTCTGGGCGCGTCTCTCTGGGCGCGTCTCTCTGGGCGCGTCTCTCGGGCGCTCTCTCTGGGCGCGTCTCTGGGCGCGTCTCTCTGAGCGCGTCTCTCTGGGCGCGTCTCTCTGGGCGCGTCTCTCTGGGCGCGTCTCTCTGGGCGCGTCTCTCTGGGCGCGTCTCTGGGCGCGTCTCTCTGGGCGCGTCTCTGGGCGCGTCTCTGGGCGCGTCTCTCTGGAAGCGCGTCTCTCTGGGCGCGTCTCTCTGAAAACGCGTCTCCTGGGCATGCCAGGCGCGTCTCTCTGGGCGCGTCTCTGGGCGCGTCTCTCTGGGCGCGTCTCTCCTGGGCGCGTCTCTCTGGGCGCGTCTCTGGGCACTTATCTGGAGGGCGCGTCTCGCCTCTCTGTCTCTCTCTCTCTCTGTCTCTGTCTCTCTCTGTCTCTGTCTCTCTCTCTCTCTGTCTCTGTCTCTCTCTGTCTCTGTCTCTCTCTCTCTCTGTCTCTCTCTCTCTCTGTCTCTCTCTCTCTCTGTCTCTGTCTCTCTCTCTCTGTGTGTTTCTCTGTGTGTGTGTCTCCCTCTATCTCTGGCTCTTCGGCTCTCTCTCCAGACCGCATCCGCGCTCCGCGTTAGTGCCCATGCACCTGCCGGCGAGCGCATGGCGTCACTGCCCGCCCGCCCACAGGCCCACGAGCAGCTGAAGACGATATATCTCGACACGACAAGCATCCGATTTAGTGTATACTGTATACTGTAATGATATCAAACATATCATTGTATTTCAGATGGATGAAACTCTTCGTGTTCTATGTCGTGATCCCTCCCCTCGCCGTTAATTCAAATTATGCTTGTTCTAATTGTTTGAATTCTACAAACATTCACGGTGTTTTTTACAATTTAATCAAAATTTTCATGAGAGAATGTATTTAAATTAATCTAATTTATGTAATCATTATTTAAATTCAATTATGTCGTTTTTCAAATTTTGCCTACTAATTCACCCGAATGATAGCAACTTCCCTGCAAGTGTAATTCATTACTCGAATTGCGTGACTCTTCGGTGTGTCTCTTCGCTTTCCATAAATGCACCGGTTCTTCGAAGGTATTAAAAGTGAGTATTAGAAATGGCAGTGATAACAGTGCAACCTCCCACACAGTATACTGCTTTCTATGCCAACTCCATCAGTTCTGTTCTGGAGGTCTCCATTCTCCGCGATTTTACCGGCCCGCACTCGCTCGCCTCTTTTTGCTCGAAACCATGAGCTCGACTGACCTTGGCAGCCGCATGCTGGTTCCCGGTCGCCGGTGATCGGCCGAGGCAGATCACTCGGTCAGTTGCTGATATCCGGAAAACGGAGACGTATCCATCGCTCTAAAGTAAATATTAGATATTATGTTCCAGGAAAAGTAAGGAATAAAGGTTTTTAAATTAAAGAATCTACTGTTTCCGTTTTAAATTTAATTTCTAAAGAACCATTAAATATAATTTATATTTAATATTACTCATTACTCCTTCCCGACACACCGGAGAAACTGCAGTTTCTGGAATTATTGAAGTTCTTTCAGAAAGGGTATCCACATGTTTATATATTTTGAAATTGTAATGACTAGACATGAAAATTTAGGATTTTTTGATAATGAATGATTTAAAACTTCAGGTTTATTTACACGAATTAAAAAATAAAAATACTGACAAATTTTGAACTTTTCCGTTTTGGAATATTTAACTTTTTAGCCTTTATTTCTTGACATTTATTGCAATATTCTTTTAGCTTGGTCAAAAATTAATGTGTAAATCATTCCCACTTTTAGTATCCAAGTCAATAGGTATTAAATCTTTATTTTCCGTCTATTTCAAGACTAATTACGTCATTTGTGTCGAATGTGACATGTGACTGGGTCTTCACACATCAAAACCTCACTATGTTTGCAAATCTTGGTGCGGTGTCTTGAGTAGAGTATCATGGGAGGGCGCTAAGCTCCGATTTGCGATGCAACTTTAACTCTCGGATATCGGGGCAAATGGATAACCCCGACTTCTGTCATTGATTTCTTACCGATCCAGATGTTCTTCTAGGTAAGGTAGGGAAGGCTCTGTTATTCCAAAGAATTCAACATCAGATCTTTCATATGTCAATATGAATATTGACAGAAAATTTGAACGTTTTCGTCATTTTTAGGATTATGAATTTCAATAATAGGTACCATTCGTCTATTAATCAACAATGATATAAATATTTATTTATTTTCCTTCGTTTTATTTTGTTTCAAATAAATTTTTGAAATTACAAGTGCAATGAAATATATTATTGCTTTTCCTCGCCAAATGTGTAGTTTTTTGGTAGTCCCATTTATATTTTTAATTTTTATTGATTTTTCAATCGTTTAAAACGTAGGCTTAAGTGCTTTAACATCCGACGTCTAGTAATGACCTAAGTGTGGAATACTTAGGAAATTATTGGAAATGAATAAGATACAATGCACTTTGATTTCAAGCAGAATATTATGCTTGACTGCAACTGTCCGGCCAGAAGGTATTTGAACCTTGTATAACAATTACAATGTATAAAGAGTTTCTTTAACACTTAACAAAGTAACAAGAAACTTCAGTTATTCGTTATTCTATTTTATTAATGCAGCTAAAAGTATATTTTAAATTACTTTTCAATTCCCTATTTATTTACCTTTAATTATTTCAAAATTTGTATTTTTTGTTATACCACTAAAATTATTTCCATTTTATCAGTTAAATGTTACTTTTCAACTAAATGTAATAATTGAAATTCGTTTTTCCTTTTTATTGTAATTAATGGATTACAAATGCCACTAGATTCCTAGTTTTGCGGGTTTTGTCATCACGCGCGGCGATGTTAAGTCCCGGAAGGCGGTCGAGCCCTCGGCGACGTTAAACTATTCTGGACATAACCGAAGGGCGAAGAACAGTCAATATTCGTTAAGCAGAATCTTCTTTCCTGGAGGAGGGTCCCTCCTTCCGCCGAGCGTCGGCACGGAACCCGAAACTCGAGCGGCTGTTCTCCTCCGAAAGCAGATCTCTGCGAAAGTACAGCTGCCGCGGCAGGCAAGACGAGGAGGCTAGCGAGGTCTTCCCCTTGCTCCTTGTGAGCCTGTAATCTAGAACTTGAGCGGTGTGTTGAGGCGTGGGCTGTTCTGCGTCAGGGTCGGGGCTCGGCAGGGCTTGTGCGGCGGAAGAGGAGACGGTGGCGTTGCCGCAGCAGGATGTTGCGCTGCAGCTGCTCCTGTTGGCGCTCGCGGGTGACTTGGAGGGCATTTCGCACGTGCTGGCGGCTGGCGCCAAGATGGACCAGCCCTACGGCCTTGGTTGGCGCGCGCTGGCGAACGCCGCCGGGGTAGACCACCCTTTGGACCTCGGTTTTCGGGCGCTGCTGGTGGCGGCGGGGGGCGACTACACGACCGTCGTCAGGCTGCTACTTCGGGCCTATGCTACAGGCTACATGGTAAGTTCTAGCAATAATATACATAAATTTAAGTCTGCCAACAAATGGATTACAAATGTATACAAATGGCGCATTCGTCATAGTCCGGCAGGAAATATGGAAGAACAAAAGAACTGCGGAAATATGTACAAGTTCACTCCTGTACGATTGATTAGGTGCCGTTCAACTAATGGTGGTTATCTCTTCATCGACACACACAAAATTCACCGTTTTGACTTTTTTCGGTCCAATCAAAATTGTGTAGTGCTACCATTAGCTCACGAGCATTCGACGAGGCAGCGATTCAACCACGTTTCATAATCCAGGAATTTCTAATACCCTAAGCGTAGCAACAATTTTTTAATGAGCATTTAGTTCTGGCCAGAAGTGACGCAGCCACAAATATCTAATAAGGTTAATAGCAGGGTGATTTTTAAAACAGGCCAATAATGCAGATGCATCGTACCAGTTTATCACATCTTCCATTGTGGCTTGACACTTAAGTCTTCTTCCGCCTGGGCAGTTTTCGAGGGAACACTAACGTCAAAAACGTTCTTCTCAATAATGTTCTAGTTAACTTTCGGTATTTGAACCGAAATAATGTTCCCGAGTGTCTGTGAACAAATCACTCAGGCCATAACTCCCAAAGCTTTCTCTGCTCAACGTAGTACCTACTTATCAAATATCCTTCACATTTTGACAAGTAAAAACAGATTAAGAATAATCACAAGATTGCTAACATTTAAAATCATACAATCCAGTTGGACACGAAACAAACGGCTCCTTTAGATATTAGACTTATTTGCGAAAGAACATAATCATTCATAATTCAACTTCATGTGGATATTTGAGTTAGGACAAAGATCGTAGCGCCCAGGACACCGTGCACTTCATTACACGTCATAAAGTTCGTTTTTGTTTTACGTTAATTAAATAAGCATTTTTCTCGAGGAACTTCTGGATCGGAGGGTTTTGGACGGTGATGTAAGATGTGGGTGCGTTGGTTGCCGCAGGGGGCGTTGCACAGGCGGCCCGCGCCGCACCGGGCGGCGTCACGCAACCACGCTGCGAGCATCGCGCGGTCGGTTGGCGCCGAAGACTTGCCCGGCGGCCAAGGGGAACCGACGCCGTTGCGCAACCGGGACGCTGCCCTGGCCCGCCCGCTCCGGCCCGACGCCGACGCCGACGCCGACGCCGACGCCCGGCGCCCCGAGCGCCAGGCCAAGCAGCAGGCGCGCCAGTTGCTGCAGGTACTGCTGGTGGTGTGGGCGCAACGGATCCTGCAGGTGCTGCAAGTGGTCCAGGTTGTGAAGACGTGGGCGGTCCTGGAGATGCTGTCCGTGCAGCATGCTCAATGGGGGCAGCAGATGAGGCAGGCGAATCGCACGCAACAGGCGGAGCCGTCGCCACGCACGGAGCGGGAGGAGCGTGCGAGGTGGGCGCAGGTGGAGCAGAAGCCTCCGCGGTTCCTGCAGGTGCAGAAGCCGCGGTTCCTGCAGGTGCAGAGGCCGCCGAAGCCTTCGAAGCCATCGAGCCCACTGAGGCCACCGAGGCCGCCGAGGCCGCCGATGCCCCCGCGGTTCCAGAAGATGCGCCAGAGAGCGCTCGAGCAGCAAGCAGAGCAAGGTCCGCGCGCCGAACCGGTTCCACAAACACAGGTAAAGTTGCAAGTTGCTGCATATTTGCCCTTCTAGAGCGCTTAGCATACAGATACCCAATTGATTGATTGATTTTTTCGTGTTTCCTGGCGCGTCAACTGCTTCGGTCATTAGTCCCGTTAGTGTAGTGCATGTTTTTCTCGGGAGATGGCGGTGATTTTACCCTCGCTGGATGGCGAGATCCGGCACCGACCTACCGTCGGCTAGTGGGGTTTCCCCCTAACCAGGACTCTCCCACCAGCGGGGCACCGTCCCAGCTGGGACAAGCTCTAAACTCCCGACCGGTCTCCCGAAATATGTGGTAGTGTAGTGCATGTTAGTGTGAGTGTGTAAGGGGAGAGGAGAGGACAAGGAAGGGGAAGGACAGATACAGATACTCAAGATAACCTTGGTTTACAGATACTGAAGATAGCATATCGACATTTCAGATAACTTCGAGACACTTTCGATAACTTTATCTTAGAGACACTTCAGGTAACTTTAGCTTAGAGACACTTCAGGTAACTTTAGCTTAGAGACACTTCAGGTAACTTTAGCTTAGAGACACTTCAGGTAACTTTAGCTTAGAGACACTTCAGGTAACTTTAGCTTAGAGACACTTCAGGTAACTTTAGCTTAGAGACACTTCAGGTAACTTTAGCTTAGAGACACTTCAGGTAACTTTAGCTTAGAGACACTTCAGGTAACTTTAGCTTAGAGACACTTGTAACTTCTAGGAGACACTAGTAACTTTAGCTTAGACACACTTCAGGTAACTTTAGCTTAGAGACACTTCAGGTAACTTTAGCTTAGAGACACCAGGTAACTTTAGCTTAGAGACACTTCAGGTAACTTTAGCTTAGAGACACTTCAGGTAACTTTAGCTCGGAGACACTTCAGGTAACTTTAGCTCGGAGACATATGCGACCTAAGTTCTGGCGTGCTGCATCTGTGGTGGAAACGAGGGGGCGGTGAAGCCGGGGAATGGTAATACAGGGTACTGCGTTAGACTGTCGCGTAACGATTCAAGTACACGTTCCTGCTGTTTACTCCTGACGTCGGCGGAAACCTTGGTTGTCAATTTAGTGAGAGGAACAGCTGTATTGGGAAACTATTTGGTAATTTCCTGTAATAGTCTACTAGATTTCGCTTCAATTCGGAAGGCGGACGTCGCGCCGAAAAAGAGAGAGCGAAAATAAAACGTGGAAGCAAAACGGGCTACGTCCAAGACATACAAAGCCAGGACATTAACGTCGTTTAGATAAGGAAGTTACGTGACGCCAGATGCGCAGAACACCTCGAAAGTCTTGCACCTTTCGGGCTGACACGTGCTATAGGCCTAGAAACGACTGACGCTCCTTCACAGTGGTTGATATCGGAATACTTTTTTACTGCCTCTACTTTCTGTTTCGCTTCTATCCATTGACAGAAATTTAACCACGAAAATTGATTCCGGTTTGAAAAAATCGACTTGTTTTTGTTTCGGCTTCACGTTTGCACTTAGCAATCAGGAAAATTTCTCTTAAGCCATTGGCATGCCTGTAATGTTTCAGTCAACGCAGTGTGCCATCAATATAAATCGCACAAGCGTCAACAAGATCCTCCATTACCCGAGACATAAGTCTCAATAATAGAGCGGTGGTAATAACTAGGCGACCATTCGATTACTGTTCATAACCACAAGGCATGCTGAACGCGTTGTATTCGTCGCTGTTCTCATCCATCGCTACTTGCCAGTACTCTCGACAGAGGTAGAACGAGAAGAGTAATTACGCGTCACCTAGCTGGTAAAAGATCTTGTTAGCAAGATCTTGTTAACAAGCCGTTAGCCTTCATTTTTGAGATGTAGTTTAAACGCATTACGCATTTTGATCATATCCACATACTGCCGCTTGACTACGAAGTTGGTATAACTATGTTTTATGTCTTTCATTCTCTGAACAAAGATATTACCTGAAATTCTCAAATCTCATTGGTTAAAGAGACGGCAGTGGCGGGAAGCGCTATCGCCTTTTACCGGATCTCACAACGGAAGAGTAGTGTCTCACGTTTCGCCACGCGAAGCAGTCGCTTGCTGTCCGTTCCACAAACCATACGCTGTTTCACAGTAATTATGATTTCAGGAATTTATTTGTGTTATCCCAAGGCTATATGCTATTACGCAGTGCTCTTTTGTTTGATATAATTCACACAATATTAACAATTCGTTGTATGTAATTAATTACAGACTCGCTTTATTGTGCTGTGGTCTACAATGCAGCCACATGTAATGCCATCAGCAACCATAAACTACTGTTTTCCTAAAGTGAGCATCATGCGCGTATGTGTCGGCATTTCATAAACTGGTGCAATGGCATTTCAAATGTTTAAACTGATTGTGATAAGTTATGTTGTTAATTTTATTCTACATGACGATGTATCGTATGTGCAATCACGAATGTGTCATCGGTAAGAACTAATTGTAAACCCACGCAATTTCCATTTTAAAGCGGTGCTTCTGCTATGTTTGCAAGCATTCTACTGTGTTCAATCTACAATATTATCAGCGTGTGTGCTGATAATCGCATACAGGGCAGTTAATTGCAATACCGCTCATATTCATATTGAAACAATCAGTTCTTGATTTTTGCACCCTGTTACGAGGCTATTAGCTGGCATATGCAGCTACACTGTGCCATGCTATTGCGTAGTGGGAAAGTACACTTCCTGGCACCATGCGCGAGGCAATCTCATAGCCTCGTGATAACAGCGTAGCGCTGTCTTCTTGTGGAGTCACCTCTGGCGCCATCTATATGTCAAAACTTACAACAGTGTTTCACCTGTGACGTCATCCATATGCTACTGACATAAAGTTTATTCTATGATATTTTTCCTCTGTTTCCATTGCGTTTATTTCAGATCATGAACTGCTACTATAATATAAGGTATAATACTATCAATTGTGATTCAACTGAATATTTTCTGTAATCTAGTAAATGCATATTAACAATCACGTACGGTGTAACTGCTGTGCATTATTTTATTTCACAAGAGTACACGTTCTTGCATATTATTTCGTTTTGTAACTTTTTCTTAATGTTTAATTGTACGTCTTAAATTTATCTGCACTTATTTCCCTGCTAATGGCATCATTTTTCTGTAATTACTCAATTTCAGGAAGGGGTTTGTATGTTTAACTTTAAAACATACTGGTCCTTCGAGTTATCTAAACAGGTACGTGTTAGGCAGCTAAATTCACAGGTAATCCACTCTGTAGTTGATGCGTGGCTGAAACTGCGCCGTTTTTCCTTCTATTTAACAAAGATGATGGAAGAGGACCATGAGCTGATCAAAGGTTTGATAATGGCTTGGTCAAACTGAGTGAAATTGTGCAGCGTTTGCAGCTTAGCATGACATACACGATAGGGTGCCCTTTTGAAGGGTCCCTACGTGCAGAGCGTTTTTCAGTAGCGGAGTCAGCCTGGCCTTGTAAATAAAGAACAAGTATGTCCGAATATTGGGTCACCAATGAGCTCTGGGCTCGTCCAGTAACGCTTCGTGTCAAGGTGCTTCAGCGGGAGGCTCTTGCCATAATTCAATGTCGTCTAGGTCTGTAAGAATGGTACGAACGGAATACAGGCCGTATTTCGTTACCGCTTTCAATTACTTCATCCGAATTACCTTGATTATATAAGGAACTAGCTGACCCGGCAAACTCTGTTCCGCCTTAACAGCCGGTCCCATCTTTTTCTCGCGTCGCACTCACTGTGAGAAACTGTACTATCCTTGTTGCACTCGTGATAATAAAGCAATTGCAGATTTGTGTTTTTCTCTCAAACAAAGAAGAATTTTAAAAAAACGCTCTGATATTAAATGGATAATTAAAAAATCTATTATGTAGCAGAGCGTTTTTTTAAATTGATTTTTGTTTAAGAGAGAAATACAAAGCTGTAATCATAGGGACCGGCTGTTAAAGGCAATAATTAAGCAGATTTTGTAATTTATTAAGTTAAATTGTTTATTAGAAAATAAAAATAAAAAAATTAAGTAGATTAATTATTCATTATTGTTCCTGTATTTTGGTGCATAGGTTGCACTCTTCAGTTAAGTACCTTGTGATACACGACATTTTTTGTTTTATTATCAGGCGCAAAAACAAACGCAGATGATCTTCCGACCCGTGAACATGCCACATATAATTGACCATGGGGAAAAACATGGATATTCTAGATTCAAACCACAAACTTTCAAGGATTGGCCTTGAAACTTTAACTTTAATGCACCACAATACTCGCAAACAACGTTCTTTGGCCCAATGTAAACGCTAGGGCGCAAGCTGTAATCATTGCTGCAATCGTATCGAAACGCTGCTCGATTCAAATCAGCACTTGATGAATTTCTTGTTCTGCTTCGAAAATTATCTATTTGTTGACCTCTGTTGTTCGCTCGACGATTTTGCATTGCCAACCGAGCCGTTTCACGGGCTGCCTCACATTGCTCTTGTGATTGAGAAGCACGAAGTCGAGCCACACTAACGCGGCGCTCTTCACGTGCAATTTCTTGTTCTTCAGTCCTTTCATTAGCAATGTTTCGTATCCTTCTTGCGGCTTTGTCGGGAAAGATTCAATCGTCTTGGTCGCGGCATTGTTAATTATACTTCACTTTACTTTTTAACACGCTTTTATTAGCTTCATTTGTATCTTTGCTTGATTGCTTGCTTGTTCTCCGCTGCAGAACGCTTCTACACAGAAAACTTAGGCGAAAAGGCGCGAAAACACACGAAAACGCGTGAAAACGTGCGAAAACCCTCGAAAAGGTGCGAAAACCCGCGAAATCACGCGAAAACTTGCGAAATCACGCGAAATCACGCGAAATCACGCGAAATCACGCGAAAACATGCGAAATCACGCGAAAACGTGCGAAAACGTGCAAAAACGTGCGTTCCCACACAGGAACGCTGTCGAACAGGATAAACAGTATCCTATGTCCGTCTCCTGTCTCTAAGCTTCCTGCTCACCAATTTTCAGCCAAATCGGTACTGCCGTTCTTGAGCTATAAATAGTGTAACTAACACGACTTTCTTTTATATATAGACTAGCTCACCCGGCGAACTCCGTTCCGCCTTAACAGCCGGTCCCATCTTTTTCTCGCGTCGCACTCACTGCGAGAAACTGTACTATGTTGCACTCGTGATAATAAAGCAATTGCAGATTTGTTTTTCTCTCAAACAAAGAAGAATTTTAAAAAACGCTCTGATATTAAATAGATAATTAAAAAAATCTATCTAATTATACTTTACTTCACTTTTTAACACGCTTTTATTAGCTTCATTTGTATCTTTGCTTGATTGCTTGCTTGTTCTCCGCTGCAGAACGCTTCTGCACAGAAAACTTAGGCGAAAAGGCGCGAAAACATACGAAAACGCGTGAAAACGTGCGAAAACGCATGACAATGTGCGAAAACCCTCGAAAAGGTGCGAAAACCCGCGAAATCACGCGAAAACGTGCGAAATCACGCGAAAACATGCGAAATCACGCGAAAACGTGCAAAATCACGCGAAAACGTGCAAAAACATGCGTTCTCACACAGAGACGCTGTCGAACGGGATAAACAGTGTCCTATGTCCGTCTCCTGTCTCTAAGCTTCCTGCTCACCAATTTTCAGCCAAATCGGTACAGCCGTTCTTGAGTTATAAATAGTGTAACTAACACGACTTTCTTTTATATATATACTAGGTGACCCGGCGAACTCTGTTCCGCCTTAACTGTCCCATCTTTTTTCTCGCGTCGCACTCACTGTGAGAACTGTGCACTGCGTACGTCAAAAATGTGCGTTCTCACACAGGAACGCTGTCGAACGGGATAAACAGTATCCTATGTCCGTCTCCTGGCTCTAAGCTTCCTGCTCACCAATTTTCAGCCAAATCGGTACAGCCGTTCTTGAGTTATAAATAGTGTAACTAACACGACTTTCTTTTATATAAATAGATATATAATATATATATATATATATATATATATATATATATATATATATATATATATATATATATATATTTGCTGCGTTGTGATCATTGTCGGCGTTCACAACCAAAATTGGAACTTCAACTTTATCTAGCGTCAATGACCCATTCTCACGCCGAGGGACGAGTGGTGCTTACCTTGGCCAGCACTATTGGTCGAAAGAGCGCATTTACTGCGGGGAAGGGGAATCGCCACTCTACTTCATTTGTGTTTTCTCGTTGATCGTAAAGCCATCATTTCCGTTCGGACTGTTCGTTCTTGGCTTACTCGTCTTTATACGTGCGCCATCGTTGCCTACGCTACTCCACACGTGGAATTCGCTGAGCTGAGTAAGGCGAATCTCTTCTTCGGGCCCACAGGTATCCTCCCACTCCCACCCGCCTTCATCTCTTCAGCTTGAGCGACGTATACCACATTTCCCTCCCTCTGAGAGACACCGCAGACCGCGCTAGTCAGGTGAAGATTAATTTCTTGTCCCACTGTACAGCATGCCTCACCCTTCTCCACCTCTAGCGTCATCCGAAAGTATCTCGTTTCCCTCGCTCTGGACGGCCATGGGAAACTCGCTAGTCTGGTGAATATCTTCATTCTGATGCAAAGGCATATTCTCACTCCCGCGCGCCTTCATCTCTTCAGCCTGAGCTACGTGTACCATATTCCCATTTCCTAGCTATTCCCGCAGGACCCGCCACTCTGGAAGGTGAATTCTTTGGGTGTACAGGGTTTGGGTTTTTTGGGTGCAGATACAAGTAGCAGTGGCGGTTCGTGCGTAGGTTGCACGGCTGCATAACCCCAGGTAATCGAAAAATATGTATTTTAGGAATGTAATTTTTCCTTTTAATGATATTGAGTAATCAAGATATTGTAGCAACATTTATGTATATGAAATCATTTTGAAACCAAAGAGCGTCCAACTGGCGCGGTCTCCGGTGCCATGCCGTTATTGCACAATGCTCTTGGTTTTTGGCTGTGTGGGTTTATTGATTTTACTCTTTGGCCCATAGATTTAACACGCTGAACATGCGGCCTTTTGGTGGCGCAACCAGTTCAATGGCGCTGTCGGACGCAGTGCGGCGACAGCGACGCGCGAGTCTCAAGGGAATACCAATCTCCTTCGTCTGACTCGCTGTAGCGTAATTTTATGAATTTCGCTTGCTGAAAGTACAGAAACTCAGTGAATTATTGACGGCATTTAATGCATTTTTTATGATGTTTAGAGAATTTGTTTTCATTGAATATTATATTTATTGATTCAAAATGTATACGAGATGAATTCTTCGTGTAAAGTTGGCCGTTCTGGAAGGAAGTCCATTTCTGCCTTTCACGGGCAATGCATATTACGTATCCATTATAGTCGGAGAGCGCTGGTGGAAATACGAGCGTGTGTGTATGGAAGCATATTTATTACAAAATATACCAGGGTAGCGAAATTTTCGAAATAAAATAATTTTATTTGTGTGAAACGTGTCGAAGCAATAGCACTTGTTGCAATGTGCCACAGCCGAATTTAAGTGGCTAGTGGAAATCAAAGCCAGAACCACGTGCGCGGGAGGTGTGTATACCTAACAGGGACACCACGCATAAAATTATGTAAGTAATGTTTCAATATAGACATATATTTAACTTATTTTTAATTAATTTGAATTGCTTACATTTTTAATATGTACTCTTATTTTGAATTTTCAATATTACATTTCCGTCATTCGATGGAGGTGCAACCTCCAGTCTGTTGGGGCACCAGCCGCCACTTGTAGATAGATACGTCGAGTTCAGCCGCTGGCTGGAGGAGAGTTGTAGCAGCCGGCTGCTCTGAGCCGTTGTCCGTGGTTTCTCCGATCAACACTAGGTCTTGTTCTATCCTCACCCTTTACTTACATTTACATGCGCTACACTTCCACACAAATCGGGAGACCAGTGGTGGTGGTGGGAGGTACCTAGCAGGAGAAAACCTGCAAGTTGATGTGTAGGTTGGTGCCGGATCTCGCCATTCAGCTGGAGATGACCTCCACCTCCCGCGATCTAAAAGCACTTCAATTACGGGACTAATGATCTTAGGAGTTAACGCGCCCGGAAACATCAATCGAAAGACAAACGATACTGCAGTGAAGTCAAACGTTCAACAAGAAATATTTTCTCGTACCCCCACTTTTCCCTCCACCGTCTGACGATGCTTAAAAATTGTTCCTTGATTATATTTGCAGTTCAAAGCCGCACGTACAGAGGGAAATGATATAAGCATAAGATATTTCTATACACTGCAACTCACACACTCGCATCTAACAGTTCTCCGACACGTTCCATGATTATAACTAAAAGAACGAGTAACGTATAATACTTCAACTTTTACATTGATAAGTTCTTTAGACAAGCCCCTGCACACCAATAACCATTCTCAGAAGCGAATGATTCATTTATAATCGTACAGAATCGTCTTAGTCGGAGTCGCACCGGTAGCGGTAGCTCAGTGCATCAACTGATGTCACTGCCTCGCCTCTGCCCGGGAGGTCCTAGGTTCGAGTCCTGACGGCGGCAGGATTTTCGACACTAGCTTTTCAGCTAGGTCGAATTCAGTCGCTGTCTGGAGGAGAATTCTAGCGGCCGGCTGCTCTGATCGGTAGTTTTCTGTGGTTTCTCTGATCAACACCAGGCGAATACCGGAGCAGTACCCTACCAAACGGGCCACGGACCGCGCGCGATCTGTCCTTCCTCTTCCTTGTCCTATCCTCTTCTCTTACACACTTACACTAACATGCACTACACTACCACATATTCCGGGAGACCGGTCGAGAGCTTAGAGCTTGTCCCGACTGGGGCGGTGCTCCGCTGGTGGGAGAGTCCTGGTTAGGGGGAAACCCCACTAGTCGACGGTAGGTCGGCGCCGCATCTCGCCATCCAGCGGGGGAAGATCACCGCCATCTCCCGAAAAAAAACATGCACAACACTAACGGGACTAATGACCTAAGCAGTTGACGCACCCGGAAACACGAAAAAATCAATCGGAGTCGCAGCGCGCCTGTTAGTTGTGGGAGCTTAAGAGCTGCCATTGCGATAGCAAGTGCGTCTTTGGGGTGCAGGCGACGGACGCCTCCCCGGCGCGTCACAACACGAGCGGTCGACAATAAGCCTAAAACGCCTGGAATCAACTGCTGATCCTACGTAAATCGAGCCAACACATGGCTGCATTATTTTTATAAATGAATTACTTTATTCACTGGCTATCGAGCAACTGTACAACAAATTCTATCCTAGCCAAAGCTCAGAAAGTTTACAGCAAAGGATGATAAAAGCCATTTATCGACCGTTTGCGTTTTGATATAATGAATTTACTCTATAGAGAAAGCATATATTTCTCAACTCCACATGATGATTTTGCAAGTAGATGTCAACTGTACGCCCGTTTACCTATAACTAGATATCAAATACAAGTCCTCTTTGCTCCCAGAAACTGATTCCAGCAAACCTAAATAACACGGTGCATTTAGTTCTGCGGTTACCAATCCCAATGTCGAGCAAGGAATGTACAAATGGGTCGGTATAGAATGTTTGTATTCTGAGCGTGAAAGAAACATGATTGCAATCCAAGACCAGATGATTCTCACAAAGTACTACCTTCATCAAAAGAACAGAAGTACTTGTTGAGTCTCGTTGGCGTCACCGAAATCATGTAACTATATCGTATATCATCTGAGATTGTAGTTCTATAGATCCCACACACTACAAATTGAGACATGATCAGTAACGCCATAATATCAATGTCAAACTTGCTAAGAACTGCGCTTTTTCAGAAAGCTGATACACCATACAAATATTATACAAAAGCTGTGATGAAACCCTGAAATTATACTGGGAATGCAGTGTCCTGACTGATAAAACAGTTCCGCACTAAACACTCGATCTTACCCTCAGGAACAAATCTGCCAAGAAAGTTTTGTTTATAAATTTTACTATCAATATCAACAACTTACGTGTACGTACCAAGCAATAATTAACAAGTGTAGAGAGATTGCATTTTCTGTAAAAGAGCAATGACGTGTTTCAGAAGTGAAAACTGTTCCGATTGTACTGCTAGGAACTGTGGTCTTGATGACCCCAGTTTCTAGAAAACTCATAAAGACTTAGGCATGGAAAATAGAATCATTAGTCTCCAGAAGTATGTTTAAGCAAGAAGTTTGTCTAAGTAAGAATCTGAATGAGTGCATAGTATATAGGAGGGTTCTAATCAACTGTCGGAATATCATCATTGATCATAGAAATTGCAGTGTTATTTCGAGATAATGTTAGAATTTTTTAATGTTCGATACATTTCAAACAATAATTAAAACATTGTTTAAAGGCAATGATGTAGAATATAGAAAATCACATCATCCTATCATTTTTGTGCACGACGTTTCGACCTTGAGCTTGAGGACCAAATCAGGTGATACAATTTTAAGATTCTAAATGGTAATAAATATAAGACAGTCATGGAGTGTTGGGCGTGGTGGATGCTACCCTTGCTCTGCATTCCTTCAAAATAAGGGCATCCAATTTAAACAATAGCGTGAAAACGAAAGTATCATCTGAAATACCTTAATCATAGTCTCAATGCCTTAAATTAATTCACTTTCACATACTTCAAATAAGTCAATATCATCATGCTTTGATATTGTATCTGAATAGCATCTGTGCGTAACAAAAAGTTGATAGTAAACAAAATATTGATGAGAAGAAATAAGAAGAAATAAAAGAGGTCATCTTCGTCAACATACTGGCGTATGTTGACGAAGATGACCTCTTTTATTTCTTCTTATAAGAACGTCAACAACACCCAATCAGAATTCCCACAAAATATTGATGGTACCTAGCATTGCACCCAGTAAGAACCGCACTCTGGTAACTGTCACTATATTCCACTCCACTGCGCTCTGAACTGCTTGTTTTTATGTAATTACCTGCTACACCACGATCGCATTGGGGTCATTTTCTATTCGATTGCATCTTTGCTACTGCTGACAAGTTCTACTAGCTGTTATTGTAGATATTTTCCCCGTAATTTCACGTAATGTCCCACAAATTTAGACAGAGAATAACCATCTCAAAGATGTTCATTACATCCGGCAATTTCAAGTAACTTGCGTCGAAAAAAATAGAGAATTCACGTGCCCAGGAGTGGTAATACAGCATATGTATTTAACAAGTACATACTGTAAGTGCAAGTACAACTGTTTTAAAAGATAAGTAGTGACGATATACTAAGATTCAGCTATTAATACTACTTTTCCACAGATTCACAGTGATCAACACAGGGCTCACGGTCATCCGGGTCTTCACGCTCATCGTAACCCTCACTCCCAGCAGGGTCTCTGCGCTCCGCAGGACTCTCCAACATGGCAGGGTCCTGACACTCAGCAGGGCCTACAGGCTCATTACAGCCAGCCCGCTCAGCTCGGCCAGCCCGCTCAGCTCGGCCAGCCCGCTCAGCTCGGCCAGCCCGTTCATCTCGGCCAGCCCGCTCAACACGACCTTCCGGCTCAACACGACCTTCCGGCTCAACACGACCTTCCGGCTCAACACGGCCTTCCGGCTCAACACGGCCTTCCGGCTCAACACGTCCTTCCGGCTCAACACGTCCTTCCGGCTCAACACGTCCTTCCGGCTCAACACGTCCTTCCGGCTCAACACGTCCTTCCGGCTCAACACGGCCTTCCGGCTCAACACGGCCTTCCGTACGGCGTGCCCTATCATCTCACTCAGTACGGCCTGCCTTGCCAGCCCGCTCAATTCGACCTACCCGCTCAGTACGGCCTGTCCTCTCAACGCGGCCTTCCCTCTGAGCGCGGGCTTCTCCCTCAGCGCGGCCTGCTCATAGAGTGTAACCTACTGGCTCAGTGTGACCTGTCCGTTGGTAACTGCCCGCCCGCGGAGTGTGAGCCGCCCACTAGGTACCCTCCATCTGCGCCCGCTCTCCCGCCCTCTGCGTACCCGCCCGGTGGGTACCCACCTGCTGCGCAAGGACTGCTCTCTGTGTACGACCCACCCGGTGGGTACCCGCCTGCTGTGCACGGACTGCCCTCTATATACGGCCCACCCGCCGTGTGCACCTCGCCTCCTGTATACGGCGTGCCCACTGTGTACGGCCTACCCACACGGCGCGACCTTGCAGCGCAGGACGAGCTTCCCGCGATGAACAACCTTCTTTCTCAGAGCGGCCTTCCTGCCCAGCACGTCCTTCCGGTTCAGCACATCCTCCCCGCTCAACGCGTCCTGCCTGCTCAACGCGTCCTGCCTGCTCAACGCGTCCTGCCTGCTCAACGCGTCCTGCCTGCTCAACGCGTCCTGCCTGCTCAACGCGTCCTGCCTGCTCAACGCGTCCTGCCTGCTCAACGCGTCCTGCCTGCTCAACGCGTCCTGCCTCAACGCTGCCTGCTCAGCACATCCTGCCTGCTCAACGCGTCCTGCCTGCTCAGCGCGTACTGCCCGCGCAAAACGACTTTCAATCTCATCGCGGCCTTCCCGCTCAGCGCAGCCGTCTTGTTTCTCATAGCCTACCCACCCAGAACGACTCTACTGTTCAGCACTGCCGTGTTGCACGCTCCCATTCAGTGGGACCGGCCGATTAAGTACCGCTCGCGCGCGCAGAACGACCCTCGCACGATCTTCATAAACCCTCCAAGGTCAGCTGTCAGCATTCCGTCAACGTCTATTACGATCAACAGAACCACGAAGCTCATTTCGCACACAATGCCCTCAAGACTGACGCTACAACTAACAGGCCTAACCCTAGGGATCCTGACGTCAGTGCCAAGGAGCAACACCGCACCTGTTATTTAAGAGCGATGCCATTTTTGCTACGTCTTTTCCTTTGCTAGGAGATGTCATAACAAAGTGTAGAGGAGGTTATAAATTACGTCTTGTTCTTTTACTCATAAGGTTGTATATATTGTGACAAGAGAAATGTGATTTGAGCGTGTTTTGAATAGCCGTATGGCCATGCGGTAGCCAACGTAACCATTCCACATCAGGCGTCTTGAAGACCTGCGGCCCTGAGGCGGCGATATTCGACGTGATTGCACTCAGAGGCCAATGGTGTTTATTTGTATTGCTTAGTCATTGTGAGAATCCCCGAGTGATGGAAATATTCTGTTATGGTTGAATTCTCTACGTTTTGTATTATTGTAAAAGCGAAAGTATTGTAAACATCTAGCTATGATATTGAAGCCATAAGAATGGTCTAGTACTCCAGGCGTCAGTGGCTAGGCATAGTATCTCCACCGCGCCCTTATGGGAAGAGAGCGCCCAGGAGCAGAAAGAGTGCACCTCTCGGCTGGAACGGGGACAGCGACATGAACAGCAATCACTGTGCCAAATCATGTCAGCCAAGTTTTGTTCATTTCATTTACTTATTGACGAGGTGAAGGAAATGTGTGTGGGAGAGGCAAATAAGCTAAATTTCGTCGTACTGATGTTAACTTGAAATGTAGAACATAATCATTGGGCTTTGGCTCATGGCCCCAGGTGAGTCCACTCGCTCGTCCATTAAACCTCCTCGGCAGGAGGAAACGCAGGGTCCAGCATTATGATGCAAATTCAGCAGATTTTATATTAAATCTATATATTTCATTTACTTTTAGGAACGGTTTAGAGAATGTAGTGCTTTTTCACGAATTGAGTGTTCTCCTGAACATCTTTTCGTGTTAATCAGTTAACAGAATAGGCTGATAGGTGCTGTTAGTTCTGTCACACAATTTACATCTCTACATGCACCTTTCTCGCCTAATCAACATAAAGGCCAAGACAGTTATTGACGCTTTAGCAAACCACCCTAACTAGATGGAGGTGGCTTTGGTGGCTACGGATGCCTGCAAGGAGTCCACGGTGTGAATGAAGGCATTCCATATTTACGCTTCATTCTAGTGGAAATTTCTTGGCAATTAACAAGATTCAACGTCCTTCGCACGAGCACGAATGGGAGACAATATTTAATTTGTTTACAGGATCACTAAACACCAGAAAAAGTTTAGTTATATATTTATTTTATAAGAATAAAATATGGATATTGCGTTCTAATACAAAACATGAGTGTAAATATTTAAAAGAAAATGAAAAATCGCTTGAGACTATACTTAGGTTTTCGTAACGTCACGTGTGAGGGATTTTCTTCAGGGTGGAATATGCCATGGCTTTTTGAGTCTTTCTCGATCGTGCCACGAGATGTCGCATGATCGCGACCTGCCAAGCACTGCTGCATATCAAGCGACATCTAGCGGCACGACCGAAAAAGACGCGAAAAGCCTATCATATTCCATCATAAAGACAAATCCCTCACACGCCACGTTACGAAAATCCAAGTGTAACCGTAAGACTCGGAAGCGTGAATCCGTTGAATCAAAATATCTTATTTTTTTGCTTGACTTTGACAATTTTCGAAATTCAGTGTTCAACAAGAAATAGACCTGCGCCATTATTTTAAGCGGCTCTTGATCTATCCGGTCTTTGTTAAGCAGAATGTTTTAGAACAGATATTTTCAAGCATAACATCTTCAATTTTTGTAATTTTTAAATGTTAAAATTTGCTGGAAATGTGATTGGTACCAACTTTTTACCGTCCTTGGATGAATACGAAGAGAAATCTAAAGAAAAATTGAAAAAGGCAATTTTTAGTTTTATTAAACATACCTATTTTTCACACAAAATTACGCGACACTATTTTTTATCGAATTTTAAGAAGGGTTTAAAGAACAGATTTCGCTCAGGAAAAAAGCACTATCTTCAATATTGTAGTTGTAGGTTGATGCAGAAAATAATTTGAACTTCACAATTTTGGAACGAAAATTAAACCTGCACCATTCTTTTAAGCGAAGCATTTTTACGCTCAATGGACGATAATGTTTAATTAAAAACTTTGAAGCCATTTTTTAAAAAATTTAGAAAATACGGTTGAGTCTTTAGACCCGTCCCCTCCATCGAAAAATGTTTCAAATTCAGAAGGCCTCTAGAATATTTACATCGATCGGGGAATATCAATTTTGGAGAAAATCGGCGGAACGGTTTAGGTCAGGGATTTCCAAATCTTTTTAAGACTGCTTTACTACATTGATCCCCTTGATTTTTGTTTGTAATATAAAACATACAGCATAAAACATAATCATAACATAAATAATTGCAGAAATAACTTGATAAATTAGACAAAAATATGATTACATTTTTTGGAAAGATGGTTTATTTGATTTGTTATTCCTTATACAATTATAATTTTAATTTTTCAAATGTAAACAAGTATTATTAGTTTTTGAAGCTTTATGTAATGAAACGTTTGTTCCCTTCTTTCTTTCTTTTTACTTTCTCGGCCTACGAATACTTTTTGTAATCAATAGGATATTTATTATACCGACTAGTCCCCGGCGCATAATCGGCTTTCGGCAGGATTTAATTGACACCAGCAGAACCACTGGTTTATCCGCTGACCAAAAGCGGACAGATGTCTGGCCGTGAATCGATTTTTCGGTATTAAGGACCCACAAAACGTGTATGGTGACTACACGTGTTAGAGGAAGTATAGAACGATTTTCCTAAGGATGAGCCAAAGTGACAGTTCGCGAAAACAAGTGAACATCACATGTATTTCAGAGAAGAATCCCTCCGCCGCGACAGCTGTTCAGCCCCTTCGTAAAGTGTTTGGTTATGGCTCCTGAGAAGACATCACTATCCAGAAGTCTAAGAGTTTCGTTGAGATATATGCACGTACGCGAGTCCGGGAAATAATTAAATTTAATTATATATGTGGAAAATCTCTTAACATGCTCTCACAATCAGTAAAAGAAAACTGCCACTAATGTAAATAGAAAGTTCTCAATCACAGCTCGCCACACAACATCACAAAGGCCGGAACCACGTGCATCGGTACGCATCTCGCATTCAAGTCTCGGTTTTAAAATAAACATAATATTTATCACACAAAAAGTAAATTCAGTGTAATATATAAAGGAAAAATGAATTTATACAGAAGAGCACATAACACAGCATTCCCTAATTTCAATTATTTCTCGCGGCGCACTATATTTTTGTCGGACTAGGACGTCACGAAAGGAATCGTCGAAGCGATTTACAAGTTAGCCAACTGCAAACGAACAAATGCAGGAAGGGAGTCTATTGAGCTCGAGGGCACGACGCCCACAGAACCTTCAGTTATGTTGACTTCTTCGCTGTCCGGGTGACGCCGCGTAGTGGGCTGAGAGGCCGACGTTTCGCCTGACATGTAGGCTTCATCAGGGCATTGACATCGCGATTTTTTTTTCATTTTCCCCTCGCCAGTAGCCCTGGTGAGGCGGGAATTTATTCATAGTTGGGAATACATAAATCGCTCCAACCTTGCGGTTTATGGAGCTGCGGGAGGGCTATTTACTTGAATAAACTAATTAAACCTAATCTTAATCTAACTAAAACTAACATTGCCTCTTTGGGCTAATTGTTTTATTTGACAAATTATTAATAAAAATGAAATTAGTTCTTGGTATTGTTCTCTTTTCTTCTTTTTTGTTATTCATTCACTCACTCATTCATACTTATTCTAGATATACAACGCATACACTCACACATTCATGCCGCACTTCACTACACTAACACTACACTATATAGACGCACTTATTTTTCGCCACGGCGCCGACTTCACTCAGGCGTCCGTGGCTCCGTGACGTCTTCGAGACCGGGCGGCCAAGGCTCGGCGGGACGCGTTTCCGCGCCTCCCACGCGGTTTCCGGCTTCATGAAGCGGCGACCGCCTCCCACGCACTATCTGCTCCCCCGCGTCGCACAGTTTAGAGAACTTTTGCGGGGGAAGTGCGCGGAAGGTGAAGGCGACGTGCTTTGGGCCCTTTCTTCTATGGAAGGCCCTGTGCACGCCGCTGTTCGCCGCTACGCCGGTCTCGCGCAGGATGCGCGGAGCGGACGGCCTCAACGCTCTTTCAAGCGCCGTCTCCGCCCGCCGCTGAAGCTCCGCCGGGAACTGGTGGCGCACGCCCAGAACTCCGAACACGTCAGTGTTCCGGGGAGTGCGGTTGAGAAGGATATTTGACAAATGGGGGCGCGCCGCGAGGCGCGCCGCTCTGTTTTCTGCGACCCGAATGGGACGCAGAGTGGAAGGTGGAGCGGAGGCGAATACCTCGCACGCGTACGCCCACAAGGGACGCACGCATGCGGTGAATAAGCGCCGCTTAAGGGGAAGAGAAAGATCTGGGGAACGGAGAAGAGGTTTCAGAAGAAGGGTTCTGGTTTTGATTTTGGCTGCGAGATATCGAGCGTGCGCGTGCCAGCGAAGACCGCTGTCAAGCAGCACGCCCAAATATCTCGCTTCGCTCCGCCACGGTAAATGCGTGCCGGCCAAGCTCACCGTTTCATCGGGGTTTGCCCTCTTACGAGTGAAGTTGACGGCGACGCATTTATCGAGGTTGAGAGCGAGTTGTTTCCGACTTAGCCATTCAGGAAGGGCGGCGAGACAGTCACTTAAATACTTAACTGACTGCCTGACGTTCGCCGATTTCGCATAATATGCGAAATTATCCGCGAACATCAGGAGCCCGCAGCGTTGAATTCCAGTTTTTGATTCAGCAGGTAGCGGCGCATCATTGACGTATAAGCCGAAGAGAGTAGGAGAGAGAACGCTCTCCTGAGGCACTCCCGCCTCGGCTCGTCTGAGGGACGAATATACGTTGTTGACGCGCACTTTGAACTGCCTGTCGGAGAGAAAGCTCGCGATCAGTCTCACATAACAATCGCTCATCCCCGACTCCGCGAGGCACGCAAGTAAACCCGCGTGCCACACAGAATCGAAGGCCGATCGCATGTCGAGGAAGACCGCTGGCAAGTTCTGCCGTCTCTCGAGGGCGAGGCCGATCTCAGTGCAAAGCCGCGTGAGCTGCTGTGCGGAGCTGTGACCAGCTCTGAAACCGAATTGTTCATCTCTGAGAAGGTTGAGGCGACGTATTTCCTGTTGCAAACGCACCAGAATCAATTGCTCAAACGTCTTCCCTAGAACTGAGAGTAGACTGATTGGTCTGTAGCTGCTTGGAATTAATTTATTTTTGCCAGGTTTTGGTAGAAGTGCGATGGTCGCAGTCCTCCACGCTTTCGGGAAATAACCGCACGCAGGAGCTGGAGTAGAAACTCGACTCCGCGCCCGCCCAGAGCACGCAGCTGGCCGCCCGTACACCCGTCTGGCCCAGGTGACTTGGCTGGATTGATGCACCGGAGCGCGCTCTCCAGCTCCCTCTTTGTCACTCGGTGGGCCGAGGTGAGTGGGAACAGCGGGTCAATAGTGTTGCAGCTGACCGCCGGCGCCATTGGCTGACCACCTGTTACAGTGGCGGCCAATGGCAGCGCAGCGGCGCCCGTTTCAAACGCGCGGAACTGCAGCGCAAGCGAGTTCGTGAAGATTTCGCTTTTTGCCGCGTCGTCCCACACGTAAACGGGCCGAGGCGGTGGAGCGCCGGGTGCCCCCGTCCCGGCGTTGCTCTGAAGCAGGCTATTTACTCCCGGTTTGCGGCCCAGCGCACGAGAAAGATCCCAAAGGTGCCTCTCGTGAAGGTTACATTTAGAAATGGTTTCTGACCACTTAGCAGCTCTCTCGTCCCGTAGAGATGAACGGAATTCTCTGCTTAAACTGCGCGCCCGCTCTCCGTCAACGGGATCGCCATAGCGGCGATGAACTTTGACAGTTCTACGCAGTTCTCTTAAAATCCTTCTTTGCTCGTCTGAGAGCTCAGGGCGAGAATTCTCTACTCGCGTGACAGTGGAGTTTTGCTTGAAGGCTGATTTCAACGTTACAGTGAAGTGATTCACTGCTTCGTCGATTTCGGCCTCCGTATTTACTGGTTTCTGCTCAAGCTGAGAGTTCAGCTGAGCTGAGAAACCTACCCAGTTAGTGTCACGCGAGGTTCGAAATCTATTTTGGCATTTCGCTATAAGGGACGCCACAACACATGTTACTGGATTATGATCGGAATCCAGTGTGGCAATTGAGCGGGGAACCACGCACTCAACGCCTTTCAGGATCACAAAATCAAAAACACCCGGGTTCCTGTTACGTACTTCCGGGAAATGCGTCGGGCTATTCGGTGCGCAGATTTCCACGCCTCGCCTTGTCGCTACAAGATTGGCAATTTTATTCCCGTTTCTGTTAGCTCCGAGGCCGCCCCAGGTTCTATGTCTGGCGTTAAAGTCACCCAGGAGGATGACTTTGGAATTTAATGGGAGAAGCGCATCAATTCCAGCCGGATCTAAGGTTTGGTCTGGGCAGTAGATGGACACGACTAAAAGTCGGCCGCTCCCTACCCAGACGTACGCCCCGACCGCCTCTAGAGACGCCAGAGCAATAGCAGGGATTTCGGCTTCGAACTGCGGTAATTCGCGACGTAGAGCAAGCGCTACGCCGCCACCTGGCCTGCCAACGCGATCTCTGCGATAAACAGCGAATCCCCGGAGTTTGAATTCGTGTTCACCACTGAGCCACGTTTCTTGTAAAGCCAAAATATCTAATTGAAATTCATTTACGAAACTTTCAATTTGCTGGGCTTTGAAAATAGCACTTCGCGCGTTCCAAGTACAAGCGCGGAGAGGTGCCGAATTTAGACGTACGTGGATGGAGTTAGTTATTGTGAGGCAATGACTGTAAGAAAAGATTGAACAATTCTAATAACTGGCTCCTATAAATTGCTTGCGCGGCAGTTACGGGTGCAGTGGACCGCGCTCCGACCGCCCCTGAGGGCGTCGCGTTGGCCCCCGAGGTGCGCGGTGCGCCGAGGCGCCCCGCGATCTCGTTCCAGTCCGGCCCGCCGTTAACTGCCGTCTGAGGCGCCGGGTTTCTAATGAAATTAGAAGCTCCCGACGAGGATCCCTCAGTCCCTGCAATTGCACGCGCGTCTGAAGGACGCTTGGGCAGCGTGCAATGGCTGCAACCTGTGAAGGATGCAGCGTGCCTCTGCTTACAATTGCAGCAAGTTGGTTTCTGATCTAATTTTCCTAAGCGCGGACAATGCTTCGTGCCGCGCTTATCGTCTCCTTCCGGGTGATCCTCGCCCGTACAGAGTCGACAGCGCACATCGTACTCGCAGTTGCGAGCGATGTGGCCCCAGCGGCAGCATCTATTGCAGAAACGTGGTCGCGCCCACTTTTCGCGTTCGACGACGATCACGAATGATTCCAGTTGCCGCAATTGGTAAACTTTCCGCGTCTCGGCGTTGTCACGGAAGGTGACCGCGAAAGTTCCCGTGGGAACTTGCACGCGCCGAGTTTCGGTGCCTGATGCACCTCCTGCTACACCAGAATCCCGGCTACTTGCGACCGGAGATTCTTTAAGCAGAGAAATCTGCTTTACAGCCGTAGGAGTGAAGCCCAGCTCTTTAAACTGTTTTTCGACATCCTCCGCGGTGTAGCCCTGCGGGAGCCCTCTAAGAAAAACTCTGAGGTACTTGTCAGGGTTTTCTGGCGGTGGCGGATGCGCGAACAAAAATAATTTCGCGCTGCGGCAATAGCGCTCCGCCTCTGTGTACGCCGCACGGTCATAGGTATGTACCTCGTACACAGTGCGCTGGCTACGGCTGGTGACCTTCGAAATGGTCGCCTTGTACCCTGTTAAGGGCCCAAGTTGCCTGCCGTGCTCTAAGACCTTATCAGAACCGATTTTAAGTCGGATTCTGTAAGGTCGTTTCGGCGGCCGGCCGGAGGGCTTCCGCGGGCGGATCCTGCGCGGAGGATCGCGCCGCTGCATTCTCCGCTGCGGGCCGACTGCGCCGGCTTCCGGAGACGAGTTGCCAGCCGTCAGACTGTTCGTCGCCTACAGGGAGGGGAACAGAGGGAGGCTGACGATGCTCGGGGTCCGTGGGCGCATTCACCAGACCGGCGGATTGTTGGGTGTCGTGTTGGGGTTGCGGCGCGGCGTCGGGCGCGGCGGGAGCCTGGGTAGGCCCGCCCGTCGTTTGGCCCTTGCGCCGGCGCCTTCTCTTTTTATGGCCCTTTTTGGGCGTGTTGTTTGGGCCGGATGAGCGTTGCTGCTCGGGCGAGCTTTGCGGCTCACTGGTTTCCATTTCTGCGGGTTCCGGGGATGCGTCCTCGCGCTGGCAAGAGCACTTGGCCGGGGGAGAAACGGCGGGCGGCGAGCCGCCCACCGCATTCCCAGGGCCCTTCAGCGTCGCAGCGCCGGAGCTCCCACCTAGCGTTGTTCGCTCAACGGCGTCTGTCGACGCTATGCCGCTCTCCGCGGCCGGCGCGCTGAGCGGGGTGAGGGCCTCGTTGCCCTCCCCTCCGCTAGGTGCGCCAGCAGCAGCGCCGTTCAAAGCGCCGCCAGGGGCGCTCAGCAGCTCGGAGCCGCTCTCGCCGCTGTTTGTGTCGGATGGGCCGTTACTGCGGCGCCGTTTCCCCGACAATGCAAAGTTGTAAGGGGCGGCCGGTGGAGAGATACGCGCTCCCTCACTGACCGCCCCACAGATGTGCCGGGAACCGGCGCGTGAGTGGGTGGAGGCGCCACGGGGCGCGGCGGCCCTTGCGCCACCCGCGCCGCGTTTAATGCGGCAAGGAGCTCGCTGCCGGACGCCAGGCGCGGAATCGCTCTCGCGCCGGCGTCGCGGAAGGTGCCCCCAGTAGGCCCTGAGGCTAATTAAGTTCGCCACCGCGAAGGCACAGATGACGCCGGCGGGGATGGAGAGCGCCGTCTCCATGTCCCCAAGGGCGGGTGAGGGCGGTGGCGGCGCCGGCGGCTGCTGCTTTGGGCGCAGCGGTTGTAGCTTTCGCTGCGGCCCGGCGAAGCCGTGGGTGCGGCCGTCGTCGGTAGTGGTGGTGGCACTGGGATGGTAAACGCAACGGCCGCTGAGGCCGGGATGCCCTCCGCGCCCACCACGATTATCTTATCCTCCGAAGGGGTGATAATCTTATCCTCCGGAAAGATGAGCTCGCGGCTCAGGCCACGCTGCACTCGGGGCGTCTGTGGCTCGGTCGAAATCAACCAAGTCACGTTATCCCCAAGCGAGCACCGCTGTTCGCCGAAACACCGCTCGTTTTCCTTCCTCAGCGACAAGCGCCGGTGTGGGGGGTGAAGTCGTCTCCGTTAGCCGCTGACATCGCTGGCTAGCGGCACATTATTGCTCAATGCACATTAATGCTCTTAGTTGGCCCCGCGAGAGCAGCGCTCGATCGCGGGAGGAGCTCGGCTCCTGCTGCGATCCCGCACGGTGTTCCGCTCAACGTCTCGTGAGAGCGGAGCTCAATCACGAGAACGCCAGGTACTTGCCGTGCAAGGAAGGCTGCGTGAACTTTCCACTTAACACCGTGTGGGAGCGGGGCTCAACCACATGTGCCAGGTCCTTGTTGCACGCCGCAGCAGAAACCAATTCACGCCAAGTGCAAGGCCGGAGCTAAGCGGAGGGAGCGGGTGGTGGCTGCGGCCGCTAAGCTGGGACGACTCCGCGACGGCTCTGGGCTGCGCTGCGGCGACTGCGACGACTGCGCTGCGACGACTACTGACTTGCTTCCAGATGGCCCAGGTGGTCAGCTGCATACCCCTGATGGGGTTCTTCAGCCGGGGTTCTTCTGGTGTCCGGGGTTCCTGTTCTGGTACTGTTGCCACCCCCACTCCCCCGTACAGGGACGGGGATTGGGAGGCAGTGTGGGGATGATATAGGGTTAATGAGGTTGGTAGTTTTGGGTGATGGGATAGGGGTAGGATTAGGGATAGGGAAAGGATAGGAATTGGGAAAATATATATATGTATGATTTTTTTGATTTTTTATTTATTTTTTATTTTATTTTTTATTTTTATTTTTTTATTTATTTTATTTTTTATTATTATTATATTTTTTTATTTTTGATTATTATTATGTATTTTTTTATTTTTTTATTATTTTTTAATTTTTTTATTATTTTTTATTTTTTTATTATTTTTTTATTTTATTTATTTATTTATTTATTTATTTATTTTTTCAGAAAACAGTGTGAGCGGGTTGGAGGTGGGGGTTTAGGGTGGGAGGGTTGTAGGCGTAGTCGTTTGTCAGTTTGTCTTTTGTCGTAGTCGATAGCCCGTCTGTTGTCTTCGTGGTTCGTCGATGCCTACTGTCACTCAGGTGATAGGGGGTGGGAGTTGGAGGATGTCAAGTGAGTGTTTTTTGCGGGAATGTCTGGGGGGGCTTGAGAGGATATGAAGGTGTGGGGTAATTAGGGGTTGGAAGGTTGGGTTGGTGGTGAAGTTGTGGATGACGGAGATTGCGGATTTGTGGATGTGGGTAAGGATGTGTGGGATGTTTTGGTTGGAGCGGATATCATTGAAACGGGTATACATAGGAGGGCGGAAAATGAGGTGAAGGACTCTGTTTTCTGTTCGGGTGATGTAGGATAGGTTGGTGGGGGATGTGGCAATCCATGTGGGATGGGCATATGTTAAGATGTATCGGATGTAGGAGAGGTAGATAAGGATTCGTTTTTTGGGGGTTAGGTTTTGGTTTGAGAGGAGGGGGTAGAGGGCATTGATAATTCTATTGGTTTTGGTGATGGTTTGTTGGATGTGGAGGGACCATAGGAATTTTTGGGAGAAGGTGACACCGAGGTATTTTACATGGGATTGCCAAGGGATAGGGGTTTGGTTTATGGTGAGGGGTGGGGGAGTGGATGGGGATTTTCTGTAGGAGAAAAGGATGGCTTGGGATTTGGTGGGGTTTATGGTAATGTTGTTTTCGTTAGCCCAGAAGAGGAAGGAGTTCAGGGCAGTTTGAATTTGTGTGAGGGAATTTTGGAGGGGTAGGTCGGGAGCGAGGAAGGCAGGGTCATCGGCATAAAGGAGGGTTTTGACGCCGGGGGTTAGTGGGATATCATTGATGTAGAGGGAGAAGAGGATCGGGGAGAGCACGGCGCCCTGTGGGACGCCGGCCTGCATAGGAAAGGTTTTAGAAGTTTTAGAAAGGTGCCGGACATGGAAGGATCTGTTGGATAGGTAACTTCTGATGAGGGTAAATAGGTGATCGGGGGCGTAGGGGCGAAGTTTCATGAGCAGTATTTCGTGGGATACGGTGTCAAAAGCCTGGGTGAGGTCGGTAAGGATTGCTGGTATCTCTTTGGGGATTTGGAGGGGAGTGGCGACAGAGATAGCCAGATGGAGGGATTGGAGGGCCGCAGAGCGACCCTCACGGAAACCAAATTGTGTTGGAAGGATTATAGGATCGAGGATAGGAGTTAGTCGGAGAAGGATGGTTTTCTCAAGGATTTTGCCAAGGATGGGCAGGAGGCTGATGGGGCGGAAGTTGTTTGGGTGCCGATGGTCCTTGCCGGGTTTGGGAATCATGGAGACGCGGGCGGTCTTCCAGATGGTGGGGAAATAAGATATTTTTAAGGCAGGAGTTAAGGATTAGGGTGAGGTGGCGGATAGCGTTTTTTGGAAGATGTTTTAATTGGGAGGGGAGTACTCCATCGGATCCGGGGGCTTTACTATTGTCAATTGTGGCTATGATGTGTCGCGTCTCGTCGTCCGTGGTTGTCCAAGTTTGTTGCTGAGTTGGTGGTAGTGAAGGGGTATTTTGGTATTTGTAGATGACTTGTGCAGGGAGTGGGATGTTGACGGGACGGAAGCGGTCAGCCAGGGATTGGGCTAGGGTGTTTGTGATTAGTTGGGGGTCGAAGGTTAGGATATTTTGTGGGGTAAGGAGTGGGGATGTTTTGGTGGGATTATCGCGCACAGCCTTGATGATCTTGTGTAGTGCGTTGGGGCTGCCTTTGTCATTGATGGGTTTCTCATATTTGTTTGTCTCGTATTGTCTCAGTAGTCTTTGTAAGGTATGTTGGGTCTGTTTTAGTTCTTTCTTGTCTTCGTCTCGTCTGTATTTGTAAAAATGTCTTTGTAGCTGTCTCTTCCGTCTTATTAGTATTATGATGT
>BLKR01015999.1:0-40737 GCA_011170035.1 Teleogryllus occipitalis
CTATGTACACCGTGGTTTGCGAAGACTCACGAGGCTTATTTGGATAATTATTAATTTAAGATTTGCTCTCTTGGTAACAACAAGAAGTGCTGTTAATAGTTGCTTGATACCGATGAAGATTGTTTCTTATGCTTGTAGTGCAACCATTCATTTAACATTTTGCCATGGACTACAAGTGTCGTGTATCTAATTGTGCAGGGAACTTCGATGGAAACAGACCACATGTTCCCATGTTTGTTTCACGATACCCTTAGGAAAAATTAGGGTGGGGTTTAACACGCAAGAGTTCTCGCATGAGTACGCTAGTTTAACTAATTTGAAGACCAAGTTACAATTGAACAACCCATTATCGTCGTTAGCGATACCTCGTATTCGAGTAAATTATTTGGAACATTCGCGTAATTATGTCGGGGACTGTGAGTTCGAATTGGTGAGAAACACGAAAAACCAGAATAATTCTGTAGGGTGGGAGGGGCTGTGCGGATAAGCCGCTCAGATGCGACGCGCTTTTTGGAGGCTTTGTATTGGGGAAACTTAGCGCAGAGTGCACGCGGCATGCGGAAGACGATAACAGATTCCCTTGTTCTGGGTAAGCTACTTTCGTTCCGCAGAGGACTCGCAGAGGAAGCAGATTTTTAGTAAAAACGCACAAAAAAATGGTTTAGTTTACACCCGGCGTCTCGGACTGAATGAACGAGTGTTCTCAATTCAGATGCGATTTTGTAGTTAATCGGTCACACGCGTCTTTAACCCCTATTAACATGCAACCCTGCATGTTTGTTAAGAGCACTTGTACCTACCTGGATGTTAAGGAATTTAACATCCTTAGCAACGTAAACAACCATAGATTCATCGCAAATCAAATGTTTATTAAGAAAAGAACATGATGTACAAAATAAATCAGATTCAAACAATTCAAAAATAATTCACAACGGTTTGGGGGATAATTATTCTTCATTGTAATATAATTAATAGTACAATTAGAAAAATGTATACTAGGTAAATTACCCTCATTTTCCTCACATTCCACCAAATGAAACTCTTCTTCGGTAATCATATTTACTTACTGACGAACTGATGATGTGAAGGTGTTCCCACTGGAAGTCAACGCGCCAGTTTCCAAACAAAACGACGTTTCTTTAGATATATTTAGGTTCAGGAGAATTATTTGCATTCATCTTTCTCGAACCACGGTATACAAATATTTGTATATAGATATATCGCAAGCAGCACCCCACAATATCGTACTAACGTGCTGTAGCAACAGAATTCATGTGTTTACTGTCGCAGTAATGTCGTCAGTAAATTTTCGCATAATTCGTGAGATTTTATTGTTACCGATAAAATGCTGAACATACTACGAAATGTTAGTATTATTACTGCCTCGTCCAAATGAAAAATATCGACTCCACTTTGCTCCGCCTCGATTTTGACCTTTTGGCCTCGGCAGTAAAAACACTCATAACATTACTAGGTATGCTAATAGCTCTAAACTCACGTAGAAACTGAGGCGAGGCTCTTTACTGTTTGCTCTGTGGTGAAATTCCTGTTACAGGATGAGTGAATATGGCGAAAATGAGCTCCCAGCTGGGTATTATTGTTCATTCCGCAAATGTCTGACTTCATGATCGAGTTTATATTCATGTTTTCTTCCGGGCTGATGGGCCGTGGTCCAATTGGCTTTGAACTGCCAAACGTTTCGCCCACGACTGCGGTGGGCATCTTCAGTGGCGAGGTCTCGGGCGAAGTGTCCGGGACGGCGGCTGACTGGCGACACTTCGTCAGATATATCGTTAAATAAATTCTAAACTAAACGTTCTACGATCTTAAAAACTAAAATATGTTGCCTGAAGAATGTGAGCATTCCAACCAAGAGAATTGTTATTACAATTGACTATGAATATGTGAATGTGGTAATTTATTTGTTTGTATTATCTTGTGTGTTTGACAGTAAATATTGTATGTTTTATAAAGCCAAGATAAAATATGAAAATATTTTTCATTAAAAAACAGTAGTCATTGTTGAACTACTGCTGTAAGTTGAAATTACGTGTACTTATTTAAAGACGAAAATATTTACAAAATCTATCCATAAATATGTTTCCTTAGAATAAACAATTCTATCAGCCGTAATCTCGAACAAGCTGTGTATTTTCAAACCCACGAATTAAAGTAAGTATTATAAAGAAGTCCTGAGATGAAACGGGAATATAGCGAGTGCGGGTTAAATAGTATTGTGGTAAATAATATTAAAATTGAGCTATCGAATATAATTTGGAAATAAATATAACATTATTAGATAAAGATAGATTTTGTATTAAATTAAATTAAGTAGAACTAGCGTACCCGTGCGAGAACTCTCGCATGTTAAAAAAAATACCCTAATTTTTCCTAAGAGTATCATGAAACTGAAATATGGAAACGTGTAGTCCGTTTCCAACGTAGGTCCCTCCACAATTAGGTACACAACACTGGTAGACCACGGCAACACTACACGCATGAGAAATAATCGTCGGTACCAAGCAACTATTAATAGTACTTACAGTTGTTGCTGCGAAAGCGAATCTTGAATTAATAAATATGCAAATAAACCTCGTCAGTTTGTGCAAACCACAGAAAGCGAAAATAGTGTAAAATGGAGGAATCTAAGCCTTCTAAGCGTGTCGTCACAAAGATGGCGACCAGCACCAAGGGCTGAAACATAGTTCATGGAGGAATATATTCTATATTCCTCCATGTATAAGTGGTATTAGTAGTATAGATAAGTACCGAACCGGCCAAAGTTAATGGAATGTCCAAATATATCTCATCATGTAAATGAGGTATAGGTCCTTTGACTGACCTGAGGTCCTTTGGACTCAAAACTTTAATTTTTAAGGCTCTAAAACGCTTCAGTTAGGAGTTAGTTAACGATATAGCTGACCCTGTGTTACGGGTTTCATTGACATGAATATTTAGATGCATTTTTTAAACAAACCCTTCATATTTTTAAAAGCAAAGTGGAATTCTTCGCGTCTCTGCTAAATTATCTTTTTTTTAGAGACTGGCTTTATAAAATTGGTTGCGTGTGGAAGCCGCAAAATAAATAATACTACTGAAATAATATAGGAGACGATTGAAAGAACGAGGAGGGTTATTTCAATATTTATTATCTCTAGGCTTTGGATTTGTAGACTACTCATAAAGCGACTGCAGTTTTGTAATATGTTTAGATAGTTAAAAAGTTTCTGATTGGGAAATTGGCATGTTTCATATCATTGAAAACTAATAATTTATTTGGCATCCTTACCTTTCCTTCATCTTACTCGTTTTCTTGCTTTCATTAATTACTTTGTTGAACTTTATCTATAATTAAAAGTTACATCCAAAATCTTACTTGTACGAGCATTGCATCTTCCAATTGTATGATTCCAATAGAAATTTTGGGAATGCAATTTTGGTGACGAGGGATATAATTATTTTTCTAATAAAACCTTTATACAATCATAAAGAAAATGCTGAAATATCGTTGGCTGCATCAAATTATTTAATATCGCCAATTAGAACGTAATATCCGTCCTGAAGGTCTTGCTATTGATAAAAAAAAGCAAACATTTGTGCTCTTCAAAGTAGCTCCAAAAGTGTAAGTTTTCTTCAACACTTACACTGTTTCCACTTCAACACTGTTTCCACACTTCGTTATATTAGAATATTCCTCTCCATTGGCGCGTCTTACGATCTTGGAGAAGCTGTGGTCTATATGTGCTGACGTCACCGATCAAGTTGTGAGGGGTGAAGTATTAGTAGGTATTGATGAAACCCACACTATGAACTGCACTCTATGAAGTGTACACATTATGAAATGCATACGGTACTGAATACTGCGAACTGAACACTTGCGAACTGAGCACTGTGATGTGAACCCTATGATGCGAACCCTATGGATGAATGGAACGGGGTGAGCTGCACGCTGTTTGTGAACTGCCCGCGCTGAACTGCGCGCTGATAAATTCACAATATTATGTTCATAACATGAAGTTGTCAGAATGTAGGGGGAAGAATGAAAAGACCATAATAAAAGGGAGAGAATGAAGCGCACTTCGTTTGATGCACTTTATTTGGTGCACTTCATTGCATTTTGTACCCTTCATTTTTTGTAGTTCATTTTGTGCACTTCATTTTGTAAACGTAACACTGTGCACTGAAAAGGACGAAGGAAAACATTGCTCAGTTTAAGATGACGCGTTTTATCAGTGCGAATGTCAATAGTACGAGTTGCAACAGTTCACATTTCACAGGGTGCTGATCTCAGTGCCTGTTTACACTTTTTTCAGAATGTTTCGATCTCTGAATTTCAGAGGTTGTAGTCACAAGATTTTAATCACATGGTTTTTGTCACAGGGTTTTCGTCAAAGAGTTGTGGTCTCAGGGATTTAGTCACAGGATTTTAATCACAGGACTTTACTCACAAGACTTTCATCATAGGATTTTAATCACAGGATTTTAATCACAGGATTTTATTCACAGGATTTTAATCACAGGATTGTAATCACAGGGTTTTAATCAGAGTTTTAATCACAGGGTTTTGGAAATAGGGTTCAATCACAGAATATAAATCAAAAGACTTAAATCATAGATATAAATCGAAGATTGTAAATTACAGGAATTAAATTACAGAGTTCAGATCACAGGGATGCAGATCACAGGGATGCATTTATTTATTTAGTTAGTTATTATCATCAAAAGAAACAGATAAAAGATACCGGGCGTACCATAGGGGAGAAGTGATTCTGGACAATAAATGAAATTTTACTTTCTGTTCACATGTTTTGAGCGCTCATTCCACTAGATGAGCTAGAGTGCGCTAGATACGATAAAGGGAGATATACTTTTTTTCGTCAGCTGTATTGTCAACTCAGTTCTGTAGTTTGTTTGCCTATGCAAATCGCTTATATTTCAAGGGAGCGAACATTTATCGTTATCAAATATCCCCAACAACGCTAGTTGCTGGCTTTATCCACAACTTAATTATATATAGTAACTAGTGTTCATACAACAATACACAATTTCCATATTTTTCTAAAGTACAATTTTCGAAAGTCCTGAGATTTCAACGAATGAATACCGCGCCATTCTTTTAAGCGTCCCTTCTACTCGTGAAAAAAGTTGAAAACTAGAGGTGCTACAGAATGGCACAGATTTTCTCAAGGCAAAATCTTCTAATTTCCTTGGTGTGGTGTGGCTTGAAGGCCTTGCTCAATTCTCTGGCCAGCTGCCTTCTATCGTCGTTGAAAGTACATTTTTTTGACATTTTCTCAACTTTTTGCCTTCCTAATAGTACGACCGAAATATTACTTCAAGAATATTAAAGAAATGTAAAACTTCGTCCTAAATAGAAATTTTCATTCAAAAATTTGAAGCCATTTTAAAGAAAATGGCGATTAAACATTACTGTAAATGCGAAATTAGAAGCTCTTTTTCACAGGAATCTATTGAGTTTTCGAGAAACTTCATTTAAAGTCATTTGAAGCACATCCACTCGCAAATGTAATAATGTGTACAAAAATATGGAAATGTGCACATTAACGGCATGAGAAATATTTCAAAATATTACATTTGTGTAAACAAAACAAATACACCAAAAAGAAATTTACGTCATTAGCAGTGCCATTACCACTATCCACTGGAAAAATGCGAAGAAAAAATTTGGAGCCATTTTTCAGAAAACGGCGTTTGAGCGTTTCTGAAAATGCGAAATTTTGAGCTCATTTTCACAGAAAACTCTTGACGTTTTGAGAAACTTTAATTGACATTACTTAAAGCACATGTACTTATAAATACAATAAAGTGAAGAAATCGCCTCTAATGTAAATCTTACCAACATGAGAGACAAGATAAAAAATTACATATTGTAATTATTGAGAAAACACGGATGGATCGACGAACGGACCGACGAATGGGCCGACGGACGGACAGACGCACGGACGTACGGACAGACGGACGGGCAGACGGGCGGACAGTCGGACGGGCAGGCGGACGGGCAGACAGACGAACAGACGGATGGGGAGACGGACGGACAGACGTGCGGGCGGGCGGACGGACGGGCGGGCGGACGCCGGGCGGGGGGACGGACGGACGGACGGGCGGACGAACGGACGGACGGGCGGACGAACGGGCGGACGAACGGGCGGACGAACGGGCGGACGGACGGGCGAACGGACGGGCGGACGGGGGGGCCGACGGACGAACGGACGGACGTTAAAAAAAAAAACGTTTTCCAATATCAGGGGAAACCAAAACCTGTATTTCCGTTGAAATCTCGATATTGATTTTGCGCAGCATTACATATCTTTCTCTATACTACGTATATTACTCCGTATATACGTACGTCTTTCAAAATTGTACCTGTCTTTCGTAATGAATTGTATTTTTAAAACACACTTTGTCTAAGGCAAAAATATCTATCAAAGATACAATCTTGTAATTTTGAAATGTTAACTTTTTGCAATTTTCGAAAACACGAAGAATTTGCTGAAAATGAGAGTAGCATATAATTTTTTAACCGTCCCTTGATACATACGAGAAGAAAATTTAAAGAAAAAATTGGCGGGGTTTTTGAGAATAAAGTTTAAAAAATTAAAAATTGGTTATGCTTTGAGCAAAAGTACTCGAAAGTTTCAAAAAAATGAACAGCATCTTATTTAGAGATTTGTCATTAAAGAACAAATTCCAGGAAGGAAAAAATCTCTATCTACAATTGTAGTTGTAGGTCGCGACCCCTCCCCAAATTGAACTTTTGCGATTCAAAAACAAGAGGGATTTCAAGGAACATGAGACGTGCAAAATTCTCGTAAGCGTTCTTTACTCAATTGGATGACAAAGTTTAATAAAAAGAAATTGAGCAATTTTTGAGAAAATTTTGGAAATGATCTAGAGGCTTCATGTAAATTACCCTCAAAAATCAAAATATCAATTTAAAACTCCTAAAGTCCCGAGTTTATCCACATCAAATTGCAATTTTGGAGAAAATAGGCTAAAGGTTGGGCGCTAGCTTTGACCATCGGTCCTGTATCAAGGATCTACAAAAACTTGGATAGAGGCAACACCACGTGTGAGAGAAAGTAGTTTTCTATGTGTAGGAACACGATTTATCCACTTTTTTCGTTACAAGGGTCTCGCAATAAGAGATTTCCAATAAATTCACCGTTTTCCCGCGCACGATTACAATACAACTTCTGTACTCCATTGAAAATGAACGGTGTATCATTGACTGATGTGAATAATACAACCTTTTTAGGTCTATCAATTCAGTCAAACCTCAAATGGAACGTCCATTAAATGAAGTGAACACAAATTCATTATGCTACGGGTTCAGAATCTTTCAAATTCAGTCGGCCTTCATACTGCTCGTTGTGTGTATTTCGTGAATGTTCATTCCCGCCTGAGATAGGGCATAATATTCTGGGGAAATACGTCGTATAACTCCCAGACTTTTAGATTACAAAAACGAATTGTACGAATTATAACCAAATCCCACCCACGTGATTCTTGTAAGTCTCTCTTCATTAAACTAGGAATTTTACCTTTGCCTTGTGTGTTGGTTTACGAATCAGTGGTTTTTGTCAAAATGATTTGCTTAAGGACGGGAATATACAATATTTTTAGAAAACGCCGATGTCTATTACTATAACACTCGACGTAGAGATCATATTCATCAGGTAGCAGTATCAACAGCTCATTACAAAAAAATTCACATACAATACAAGTACATGTACATTATATTATAACACTTTGCCAGATGACATTAAACGATTAAATTCGATAGAAAAGTTTAAATCCCAAATGAAATCGTTTCTGCTGCCTAAGTGTTTCTATACAATTAGTGACTATACTGAGAATCACAAGGAAAGTAACATTAATTTTAAAATGGATATTTAATGCATTATTTACCATTTGGGTTGTATAAATGTAAACAACCTGTAACAAGTATTGTACTGCAGCCTTCGGGTCAATGACCCCCATCTCGATCAGGTTTTTCGTCGTTTCCCTGATCCATTGAGCAAATACTGAGATGGCCCCTTCGTTTGCTTCTGGACATAAAAGTAACTTCTTTATCTGTGCATATCTTGTAGAATTCAGTGGGAAATATAGTTATTCAAATTATCGTTTCCATGTTGTCGCGTCAAGAAGGGCATGCTGGATTATTCCTCGACGAAGGACATGCTGTGTAAGAGCCCAAACTTTATTGCTGATTTATCCTTGGAAATAGATTTTATTACATTGGAGTGTTTTTTTTTCAAAATTCAAGTAGTATATGGCTTAGTTTAGGGATCACATAATTTTGAAAACGTGCACAATTTTCAATTCTCCCCGTAGCACGTCCTACAGAATTTTAATTATTTTTGACGTAAATAAATAAATACTTTCTCTTCTTTCATTCGTAAGGGCGAGAATGTAAAATAGAAGTGTAAGGATTGTAGTGCTCTAGAAAACATGCAAACACTACAACTTCTTTTTTCATTCTTCGTTTTTGACGTAAGAGAATTAATCGTGAAAAAAATTGTGCAGAAAATTAAAAATACAATGACAAGCAAATCACATAATAAATAAAATTATGATGCAACCCTACTCCTATTGACCGACATTAGGTGCTATGAAAACTTAGCAATACAAACAAGCATGTAACGAATCGATGTCGGCACGAAGTAGCGTTGACCGGGACCTTAGCTGCCGCCCACTCACTCACTCGTGTCACACACGCTCATCGAATGCAGACTGCAGGTATTATCGGTAGGCATGGGGGACACCGGTAGCTGGCTGGCGAAGTCGGACTACCGATCCAATAACGCCAAATACAAACATATTTTGAAACTTTAAATATTTTTTTCTTATTTCACGCTCTTAGTTTGGTAAAATTAGTTTTCAAGGACATTGGTGTGGTGTTCTTAGGATACAAGTTGCAATATTATAATTTTATATTACGTACGTTACAGATGAAACCAGAGTGTATTTGTTGTTGTAGCATCACTAGTTAGTTCGATAAAACATAATATTAACTATGGTCGTACATCTGCAATTCAATCATCATAGAAAAAACATGGATTACATTAAGCATTTTTGCTCAGAAAACAAGATTACATTCCTAAAAGTATTTTCTGCTTTTTTCTGGAATAGAATCTTGCCTCTCTAGGACGCTGCTAGGAATTATGGAGAGGAGTTATTATAAGTATTTCAAAATTGATTTAATTTCACTTAGAATTAACTCTGAAACTGAAGTGAGAAACGATGGCTTCGGGCATGAACCAGATCTTAGGGTTCGAGTCCTGGTGGTGGCTGGATTTTCGACGCTAGGTAGAGAGTCAGGTCGAATTCAGCCGCCGTTAGGGGGAGAATTCCTACGGCCGATTGCTCTGATCGGTCGTTTTCCTTGGTTTCACCGATTAATATCAAGGAAATGCGGGGGTAGTATCCTAACAAACAGTCCTCAGCCCACGCTCGATCTTTCCATCCCCCTCTTTGTCTCATCCTTACTCTTATTTACACACACACACTTACATGCAGTACACTATCGCTCTCTGGAACTTAGAGATTGTCCTGTCTGGGGCGATGCCCTGCTGTTGAAGATACCTAGATGGGATCCCCCCCGTAAGCAACCGTGTAAGTCGGCGCCGGACCTCGCCATCCAGCAGGAGAACACCACCACCACATCCTCCTCCCAGCGATTAAAATGTGCACTACACTTACGAGACTAACGATCGTGGAAATTGACGCACACGAAAACACGAAAGAATCAAGCCATCCAAGGAAGCAATATTTTCATCAGCAAAGCCGTGCAGAATCTTTTTTCGACGTCACCTCGCGCCCTTTCACTTCGCACATGCTCCTGTCCCTAACGAGTCTTCCTTGCGGAGGCCCTAAGTGTGTGTTGCGGCGCGTTAACGCGCGTCGCGGCGCCGCCACGCACGAGCTCGTCAGGCGGCTGGCGGCCGCGTCGGCGTCGGTGTCAACGTCGGCGTCGGTGCCGTCGCCTCGCCTCACCGCGTTCGCTAACGACCGTCCGCGTTAATTACGGGACTTTCGCCCCAAGGCGCGGCAACAACAACTGATCGGATGCCAGCTAATGCGTCGTTGTACTTTGCACGACGCGTGCTTCGGTGGCCCGCGGCGGCGATAGGCGTGAAAATAGACGGCGGCAGAGCAGTTTGGCGCCGAAAAGAAATGAAGGGCTCCGGAGCAGAGAGTGGGGAAGCGAGTATTTCGTGTTTCCGGGCGCGTCATGTAATTTGATGACCGTGAACGTGGTGCTTGTTATGGTCTGGAGGTGACGATGTTCCTCTTTTGAGTGAGATCAGGCGACAGCCACGTACACACGGCTACTTGAGGGGTTTTACTCATTCACATATCTCCCCCAGCGGTGCAGCTTCCCGGACAGGCTTCTGATTGATTTCCCGATATGTGTGATACGAGTAGTGTAATTTAAGTTCAAAAATAAAAAAAAAATTAAAAGAAGCCGGCGTCGCGAGCCGAATTCCTGAACTATGCTATGTGAAGTCGCGGAGGTTAAGCGAATTAAGAGACTTACCGAGTTCCTCGTTGGTTGACCGTCAAGGAACCCCGAACTGTAACAGTACCGACACCCTAACCGAAGGGATAAAAGGCACTGACTGACTGCGACGTGACGAGACTTGACAAAGATAACGGAGGATTACTCCCTGCCGGTCGCTCAACGTCCAAAATGGGTTGAGAGACGTCGAGGTAGACGCAACCATTTTTTTTAAATCGCAGTTTTCCGGTGCACGATTGCACTGATTCTAATGAAGTACCTTCTTAAGGGTGAGACAGTAAAAAGTGTGTTTGTGTATGAAAGGATAGAAGAGGAATAACAATCAAAATAGAAATATATGCGCGGTCCATGACCCGTTTGTTAGGATACCGCTTCAGCATTTGCCTAATATTGAGCGAGAAAAGCTGTCGATCAGAGCAGTCCTCTACTATTAATGTTTACGTGCACGTCAACTGCTATGGTCACACTGAGGAACAAATGAGAACTTTAATTTTTCTGCTGAGTGAAAATAGGTAATTGCTAATTCGCAGGCGCTAAATTCAGTTATGAAGTTAGAAATACCGTATCACGTACCATTTTTGTGAACATATTAAACAATATTGAAATAATAGCGAACTTAAAATTTAAAAAAAATGTTATGCTTAATTAGTTTAATAAGACTATTGTTAGAAAGTGCCTACATGCACTACTAAGAGTCTATAATATTTCGCATAAATAATACAGCGTTCTTAATACTTTTATGTAGAGGAATACCAAAATTTTATGTAATTAGTTGCAGAAAAATTTTAAAATTACGCATACCAGCAGACAATTTTTCTTAGAGATCTATGTTTGTTGCCCAACAGTCAGTTTCCAATGCTGTGTTTCAACAGTAATCACCTTACAAATCGGGTGACTATTTCCCTTTATATTTTTTTCATATATGCTATCTGTTGGTGAAACCGTTCTCCTTGTTCATTACTTACGGATCGAAGGTTAGAGGGAAATGTCTAAATAAGAGTGTATGAAATGTACCTATTTTGAGAGACATTTTAAGAGAGGCTTTTTAAGTTTTATTCATACGATTTACGAAGTCGAAGTAATTTTCAGCTCTATGGTTGCCCAGAAAATTTATAAAAACATCCTTAAACCCACTCCAAGCTGCTTTTTTCACAATCGCTCAGCAGTTTTCCGAAATTGGGATCTTTCTTTAACTCACGGATCTGAGGGCCAATGAAAATCTTTTTTTATTTTTTGTTTAGCTTGTTATGTCGCCTTCGATATTCGCTCGATATTATAGCCTTCGATACGGAGCTCTCTATACACTGCATAACTTACCTGCTTCGAAAGGATCGTGGTTTCGAGGGAAATAAGAAAACAGTAGAATGATGCCACATGTTCTCGTATGGATGGAATGATGAGAGGGAATGGTGAGGGCGAGTGATGGGAGGGAATGATAGGAGGGAATGATAGGAGGGAAATATCAAAAGACAAACCGTGTCAACTTAACAAGTAGTTAAAAAGTAAATACGTCTGAATCAATAAAATTAGGTAAAAAACAAAATTATGTACCTAAGAGACAAAGGCCTCCGGGCATTCTGTCGTCGCTCGATCATTAGAACCCCCATAACGCCCTTGGTGCTCAAATAACTATTTTACATTTGTATTACTCAGAGCACGCAAATTCATTTGTAAGTATTGGAAGTATTCACCTTCATTCTGTCTTTCATTAATCGAAATTTAATGTGCAGCGGAGGTTGTAAAAGGCGTTTACTATTAACCAAGGGTTTCTGAGCGACTCTTTTTACTCCGTATACAGAACAGTCTCGTTCAGTCCTTTGCGGAGTTTGGTTTCGTTAAGCATTTCCCTTGACCAACTCTCTCAAGTACACAAGAAGCAGCACACTTTTATAAAACCTGCCTGCATTCTTAAGAGGACACCTAATACCTTGAGATCCACGCAGATTTTCCATTGATATTCATTGACACCAATATTGGTAAGCATCAAACCAATATTATCATAATTTTCCTTTATTTCTGCTGCATAGGCAACAGGTATAGATGGTTTTACATTTATAAAAGTAATAAACTTCAGGCTTGGTTTTGAAGCAACTATGAACAGCCGCCAATCTTGCGAAATGAATTCTACACCACTTGCTCTTCTCTATGCTACCATGAAGGTTTTGATGTTACGGACTAGTTTACCACACATGACAAAAAGAAAATTGAATTTGACGTTTTATTTACGTGACCGTTGAATTCTGTCTAGAAAGTTTCATCCTTGTAATTGTGAACCTAATTGTTCAGCTGTTTCTTCGTTAGATTCGTATCTTAGACTGAAACATTTAATTCTGACGGGATGATGAGGTGTGGTGTCTTCCTCTACGGTTCAAAGTCAGTTTTTCTCACTTGGAATAGCTTCTTCCTGAGAATAATCATTTTCTTCCTCCAGTGACTACGGCAAAGGTGGCATAGGGACAGTCATTGAGTAATTTTCCTGGCCCAATGGTGAAAGGTACGTTTGGGTAGTTGACAAGATGACAGTATGTCTTGATTTCGTGAAGAACCCCTTCACGTTCGTTAAACAAAAGTAACAGCCAGTTATGGATTCTCGCCATATCATAGACACAGGGAATCGCATGGAAGAATGTGTACCTCGCAACCAACCGCGGACATATCTGGAGCAGTTTCTACAACACAAATGGTGGTGCCCAAGTTTTGTCATAATCTTCAACGAGAAATGAGTAAACACATTATTAAGATTTAAAGGTTTCAAATTGACATTTTCTTTATTCTTCTTTGAAAACGTTCTCTTTAAAGGAGATGCTATGTAACGTACCATATTCTTCCACTAGCGGCTGAGACGGAGGCGCCTGCGAGGCAATGGATGTGACAACGCACGTGGCTGTTATGACCGCTCAACTTACGTCACGATAGACTGTGACGCAAGTTGACTTTGTGACGAAACAGTAACGTACGGAAGGGTGTGTTTAATACGAAAGACAAGAGTGAGAGTCAGGCGTTTGGATTGATTTGCGATTCCGGCCGCGTGAACTGCTTAGGCCATCAGTCCAGTAAGTGCAGTGCATGTGTTTTGCCTCGGGTGGTATCTTCTCGAGGGAGGTATCTTCCCTAATGGTGAGTTCCGACGCCGACATTCCGTCGGGTAGCGGGGTTTACTCAACCAGGTATCACCCACCAGCGGGGCACCGCCCCAGCAAGGACAAGTAATAAAATTCCGACAGATCTCCCGGCATGCACAGTAGTGCAGTGTAGTGCATGCATGTGTAAGTAAGGGGGGAAGGATAGGACGAGGAAAAGGAAGGAAATATCGCGCGCGTCCGTGGCTCGTAGTACTCTGGCATTTACCTGGTATTGATTAGATAAACCACGGAAAACTGCCGATCAGAGCAGATGGCCACTAGAATTCTCCTCCAGACAGCGACTGAATTCGACCTAGCTATCCATGTAGTGTGTTATTTCCTGCCATCGTTGGGATTCGAATCTAGGATCTGTGGATTTGTCTGTCTGTCCGTCTGTGCGTCTGTCTGTGCGTCTGACTGTGCGTGTGTCTGCGCGTGTCTGTCTGTCTGCGCGTCTGTCTGTCTGCGCGTCTGTCTGTCTGCGCGTCTGTCTGTCTGTCTGTCTGTCTGTCTGTCTGCGCGTCTGTCTGTCTGCGCGGCTGTCTGTCTGCGCGGTTGTCTGTGAACACCAATAGCTCCTAAACCAGGGCCGCCCAGGGAACTACTCTGAGGAAGAGTTACTGCTTGCTCCCTGCTCTTTCTAGCAACTTCATCGGCAGGTTGAGCAGATTAGGTCATTTTTATCGATCGGCGGCTTGCGGCACAGTGGGTCGCGTCTTGTTTTTTGGGGATATTTACCTATGCTCGAACTGCAAATATCTCTCTACTCTGGGAAAGGATAATCCGACAGAAAAACCGTGAAATATTTTTTTAACATGTATTAGAACATTTACATTTTACACATTTTTGTTATTTGAAAATAAAAAAAGCAATTTCCAACGCAGCATGGAAGGAAAAAAAATATTTTTGGAGATTGCGCCAGATATGCCAAATTTTTAGTTGCAAGAGAGTGCTCAATCACATTAAGCAATGACATTGCCGTGACATTACAATTTATCATGCTACGGATTATAAAAGTAATCTAAAGATTACCGAAAAAAATGTTTCTAAATAAACGAATAACGGAAAGACTAACAGTAAAGGAAATTAAAATTAAAAAATGAATATAATTGTGAAAACAACTATTTTTCTTCATGCATTTCACATTGTGATCAGTAACAGTACATTAACAGAAATTTCCAAATTTTCAAAGAAGAAACTACCGCTCATAATTGTACGTTGATCCAAACATACTTAACATTCGAGCCGCATTCCGATGGAGTTCCGGGAAACGGTTTTGAGGGACGTTCTGATAAAATTCTAAAAAATCTTTTTTTTAAATTTTTCTCTTAATTCATTGTCACACTGCAAATCAGTTATTTCTAAATGAAAATCACAAAGAACAAAGCTTCATCAAAAGAAACAGATGTAACAAATATATAAATTTCTATTTGTAAATCAAACAAATACTGAAATTGGGTTTCAAATTTCAAACGCAAAGCTCTGGATAAATCTACATACTATCCAACATTCGATGTTTCATGAATGTTTGACACTTAAGCTAATTTTGAGAAGAATGAGAAGTTCTTCTTTCCCAAAGAGACAATTTTAAAATTAATGAAATGAGTATCTTTTATATTGTGTTATTTTACTGTTAAAACAACATAGGAACACCAAAATATATCCAAAACGTACTTCTTGAGATACTGTTTTTATAGCACCGCAAACTTCCTTACGTTATCCTTTAGAGTATTTGTCATATTCAGCAGCATGATTAACCGTATAATGTCGTTGCAAATGAAGCTGAACGTGATTAAGCACGTTTTTGCAAACTAATCATTTGGTATAGTTGCCGCAATCTGCGAAAAGATTCGTTTCTTCCCATGCTCCATTGAAAATTGTCGGTGTGGACGCTCTGGTCTGCGAAGTGTTCGCGTCGAATTCCACGTTTCCGCGACTGGAGTTATCGGGACACTGTGACAGAGATTGTGGCGAGACGCGCAACGCTCAAACTCCGCTGTCGCACTCTCGGTAGCCAACACAGCCCCGAGCTCCTGATTCACACTGCTTCAGCAGCCCTGGCCTAAGCCATAAGTAGGAATTTTTCCAAAATGGATATTCCCCGGTCGATTTGGCTCGATTCGAGGCCCTGCGATTTTGAAAAACTTTCTTAAAAAATTGTGGGTACTTGAAGCCCCGTGGACATTTTGAAAATTTTCTAAAAAACGGCTTCAAATTTTTTCTTTAAATTTCTAGTAAAATAGAGTAAAATACGCTTATGTAATAAAATGTGGAATAGGTGCGATTTTCACGGTTAACTCTGAATTTTGCAAAATTCCAAAATTTTGAATTTTTTTGGCGTCTTCTTAATTGACACAATTGTTACAACTTAACACAATTGAAGACATAGATTTTTCATTCAAATGAAATTTGTTTTCCATAATTAATTTTTTCATTAAGGTCATGTACATTTTTGGAACTTTTAGTAATTTTCGCCCAATGTTGCGTGCAGTATTTGCAATTTTAAACAATTACAAAAACCAGATTGTCTCAAAAACGGCTCCAATTGTTTTCAAACTTTTGTTCCGGATAGTGCTAAATGTACTCTATAGGATGGCATAAACGTCGTAGTTCTCTATTTTTGTGTTTTTCCAAAAATTACAAAAATGTCATATTTTGACGTGTCTTGCACATCGTTAATATTTACAATAGCGTCAATTTGTCTACGTTATTTTATTTATGCGTTCATGCGCTTTCAATAATGTCCTATAACGTTTTCGCAAACTCAACAATTTTCTGTTAAAATGAGCTCAAAATTCTGCATTTTCAAAAACCCTCAAACACCATTTTCTCAAAAATGGCTCCAAGTTTGTTCTTCAAACTTTTCCAACAAGTGCTAATCGCACTGTTTAAAATGACATAGAGTTCATTTTGAGGTATTTTTTGTTTTTTTCAAAAATTTCACAATGTATTTTTTTAATATCTCTCAAGCCGTTAATATGCACATTTCCAGCGATTTGTAAAGACTATTGCATTGAGTTTAAGTGCTCTAAATGACTCTAAATGAAGTTTTTGGAAAACTCAAAATGTTTCTGTGAAAAAGAACTTCATTTTTCGCATTTATAGTAAAGCTTAACTCATTTTCTTAAAAAGGCTCCAAATTTTTAAAATAAAATTGCTATTTAGGACGAGGTTCTTTAATATTCTTAAAGTAATATTTCGGTTTATTTCCAATAGGAAACAGATAAATTGAGAAAATGTCAAAAAAATTGGGCGACGATAGATGGCAGCTGGCCAGAATGTGGGGCAAGACCGTCATGCCAGTCCTCATCAAGGAAAATAGAAAACTACCACGAGAAAGTCTGTGCCATTCCGTAGCACGACTAGATTACACTATTGCAATTATTTTCTAAGAAGAGAAAGTATTGTCCCAAAAACGTTCATTGCCACGCCCTTTTATGGAATTCAGTGGAACTTCAACAGCACACACTTTCACGCATTATTTCTATGTTTGGGATTTTCACAAATTCAGAGAGTTCAAAGAAAGTTAAACTTGTGTCGTTCTTTTAAGCGTTCATTGTTCTATCCGTGGAAAAATTTTAAAATAAACTTTGGAGCGTTTTTTGAAAAAAATGTTTTTTTTTATAATTTACAATAACTTCGAGCAGAAATTACGCGAAAACTACTACTTTTGACAAAAAGTATACAGTACATGTTCAAATGTAATGTTTTAGAAGATTTTTTTAAGATTTCTGTCTTCAACATTGTAGTTTCGCAGAAATGTGTATCGAGGACAGGTCGGCAATTCCAATTTTTTTTTATAATCGTAAGTGTGCAATGACGCTAAGAAACGGCTGGGAGGTCACCGCTGACACTGCGTTGTCCGTAAAAATAGTTCTGGTATTGAAATGGGACATAATTGAGTGCAATGATTAAATATATTTTTATGCCCTGCGTTGTTTTCTTTTTTCCTCGTGAGAGTATAAAAAATGGTTATCGGTGATTGCAAGTTTCATGTGAGGAAATTTCTTTTTACTGTATAATGTGAATTATAAATTGGATGACGAGAAATGACGGAGAGCTTATGATAGTTGGCAGACAAAGGCAGATGTTAAATTATTAGTGAAGTGCATATTTGTTGGTATAGTGTCATTATCATTTTATACAAGTTAATTTACAATAGCAGGTAAAATTATTTGCAAATAATGTAACAAATAGTCTACAAGTGTTGAGTACATGTATAATGGAATCCCCTAGAACTACTTACGTTCATGAATATTTTTTTACTGATCAGTGCCACTAACTAGGACATAACTTATTTTGAGTCTAGAAAAAATTAGACTTCTGGATAAGTGGTCCGCCTCTCAGTTATTGGTCTAGAATTTGGATTGATTAGTGATTCCTGATGCCCAACTAATACTATTAGTTCCGTAAGTGTAGTGTATATTTTACCGCTGGATGGCGAGTTCCGGATGCCACATACACGTTGGCCTGCGGGGTTTTTCTCTAACCAGGTATCTCCCAGCATCAGTGCACAAGTTTACCCAGAACAAAATCTAAGGTCCCATCTAGTGTAACTGTGTGTATGTAAGGGATGAGGATAGGATAAAGAAGTGGAATGAATGATAGCATGGTCTGTGGCTCATTTATTAGGGTACTGCTTTTGCATTCATCTGGTATTGATCGGAGGAACCACGGGAAACTACGGAGCTGAGGAATCGCGTTTGCGTAGCGGTGTCAATGCTTACAGACAAGTAACTCTGCGTGAAATAACAGCAGAAATCAATGTGGGATGTACGACGAACGTATTCGTTTAGACAGTGCGGCGAAATTTGTCTCTATTGGGCTATGGCAGCAAATGCGTCGACGTGACATACTTTGGTAACAGCACGACATCGCCTGCAGCGCGTCTCCTGGGCTCGTGAACATATCGATTGGACCGTAGGCGAGTGGAGAATCGTGGCTAGGTCAGATGAGTCCCTATTTAAGTTGGTAAGAGCTAATACTTCGAGTGTGGCGCAGAAGCCATGGGCACAAGTTGTCAATAAAGCACTGTGGAAACTGGTGTTACCTCCATAATGATGTGAACTGTTTGTAGATGGAATTGACTGAGTACTCTGGACTAACGGAACCGATCATTGACTGTTATGTTCAGCTGCTTGGAGACCATTTGCACCCATTCATGAACTTCATGTTCCCAAACAACGATGAAATGTTTATGCATGAAATGCGCCATGTCATCCGACCATAGTTTGCGATTGATTCGAAGAAGATTCTGGACAATTCTAGCGAATGATTTGACCATCCGGATCGCCTATGAATCTCACTGAACTTTTATGGGTCATAATCGAAAGGTCACATAATCCTGCATCAGCAACGCTTTCGCAATTCTGGATGACTACAGAGGCAGCATGGATCAATAATTATACAGGGAATTTTCAACGAGTAGTTGAGTCCAAGCCTCGTTTAGTTGCTGAATTTCGCTGGGCAAATGAAGGTCCGACCCAACGATAACCCAGGGCTTTTGGTCACCTCAGTGTATCCCATGACTTTTGTCACTTAAGTGTTTTCTACTATAGTCTTAGGGTATGAGGCTTCCTTCGTTTAGTAATGTCTGTACAGCAAAGTAGATAGGTTAATTGCCTTACCACCCACTTTCTCTGTCTTGTTAGAAATATCATCGGCACTTCGTTCCTTACAGAAGAGGGACTCAAGAGTTATATCATGGTTACACTTTGTCTAATCTTCCCTGTGGCGTTGTCTAGGTCCCTTTGTTTTTTATCTCCTGCTATCATACATTCTCTTTTTTAAAATTTTATAATGAAGTTCCACCTTTCATACTCCTCTTCTAATTTTTAGGAACATAACCGGCATCATCTCCGTCTCTAGCTTTAACCACTTTATCATCAGCAAACAGCAAAATGTGCACAATGTAAGATTGTATATTGGCCTTTTCCCATTTTTTAAGGGCTTCTTCAAGATATATTTTGAAAAAAAAAACTATTTTAAACGAGCTATTATTATCACTGTATAATGTTTTGAAAGGCTGTGATGTAGGCTGTGTCGATATCAGTTTACTTCACGCTTGGACAAACTTATTTAATGGCATTGTATAGTATTCCTTTTTGTAGGTCAACAAATACGAGTTGGACATTACTTCTTTCATGACATTTTAAATATTATTCGCACAAAATATTAAATTTGTATAAAAACACAAGGCATAGGGTTCTTGACAGACGTGCCCACTTGCTGTTCTATTAAATTATTTAATGTAAAATACTGTCAATACACGACTGCCCTACATTGAAAACATTCCAATCCTTCAATTATGCAAATTAATACTCAATTCTACGTTTTTGGACCCTTCCGTAATGCCTTAGGAAAGCTAGATTTGCGGTGTGATTTTTGGTTTAAATTAATTAAATTCATTTCAGTGTGTCCTTCGTCCTTGACGCGAATAAGAAGATCCCAATAAGGAGCGAAACGTTATGAGTAAAGACCGAATTTTCATGCCGAAAAAAAGTAAGGTAAAAAAACGTAAGGTAAAAACACCAAAATGTTCTAACACGTGCAATAAAAAGATCCAAACCTCACAAAACGGTGTTACGAAGCCTAAGAACTACAGTTAAAGCCACTTATCAACATATTTTATATTTTGGATGTGATATTTATGGTGAATGAAATATTATTTTAATGTATTTATTATAATTAAGTTTGTACATATTGTTTAAAAAAGCCCTATTTGACATTTTAAATATTATTCGCACAAAAAATTAAATTAGTATAAAAGTACAAAAATTAAAACATACAATTGTACCTTCAGAAATCAAACATAATTAAGTTACTGAAGAAATGTTCGTAATTGTTTTCATTTTAATTTAGAATTATGTATATTTCTAAATTATTTTCTGAGAAATTATTGTATCTTCTATCAACAAATATGTTTCATACAGGAAAAATTTCTTTCTACAATTTACACTTGTCTCTGTGCCGCGCCTCACTCTGGCGTACGTGTGCACGCAAAGCGGTCAAAAACTGCATACATTCTCTCTCATACCTCAGGGCAGGGCAACATCTGTTTCGAGAAATTCGATGAATTTTAAACACAGTGCGCTTGCCACTAAGCTTCGCGCCCGGACATAAGGTCAAATGTGACTCGCGCATGCTGTCTCGTATTGGTAAGTTCAGCGAACACCGACAAAACGGACATGTGATCCAATTGGAAAGATACACTCCACAAACAGCGTTGGTTACGCGACTGCAACCAAGGGGCGGGGACCTAGTTCGTGATAACAACATATATCTCAGTTAAAATAACTCAGACATTTTAATTTGACAATAGACATCATGCAGGGGATTGACGCTCAATTCATAGGGCAACAAAATGCAGAATTGATACTTAAACCGCGCTATTTTCACAAACCACCCGAATGCACTGCTGGGTAATGTCATAAATACTTTTTTCCTAAATGAAACCTTTATAAATGCTAAATTAAAACAAGTTGATAATGTAAAAATTATATTTTATGCAATAAAACTATGAATAGTGCAAATTGGTCCAGTACAATCCCAAAATGCTCACTTTTCAGGCAGCAATACCTAAAACATGCAATATCGTGCAGTAACTTCCAAAACGTGCAATTTCGTGAAAAATAAAATAAGTACTAATATAACGTGCGTTTCATGGTTCAAATTTCTGTCGAGGTTTCAACCTACTTCAAGTTAGCAAAGAAAAGATGCAATTACACGGGAATCCGGTCTTTAGTTATAAGCAATCTACTGAATATAAATGGTTAAGAACTGTAATAAGTAGGTCATTCCTTATTACACCCGGAGAATATTTTTTCTGTTAATGCTTTATAAATTACGGACCTGTTAAAAAATACGTATTAAAATTGTCTTTATTGATTTAAATGGGTTCAGTGCGGCTAATAAAACACGCATATATAAAAATTGAAAAATGTTTTAACATTCGTCAATCTTCTCGTACCTCGTCTAAGTTATTTCAATAGAGGGGGAAGATTTGTAGAAAATTCGACGTCATCAGTATTCTAAGTCATTTGGTCTGTGGTTTCCCCCCAATTAGAAGAGGAGTTGGGGTTACGCTCCGCCGCTCCGCTAGTGGAGGGGCACAGCCCCACTCCTTCCCCTTCACGGGGGGGGAGAGGTATAAAACCACAGGCCTGGAGCGGAGCGCTCTCGTTCCGTAAATCAACAGCGCACCTAGCTACGACGCCGTCGGACGCTCGCTACAACGCCACAGCCGTGGCGTTATCAGCTACGAGCGATAAGAGTGGACTTCGGGCTGCCGCCGCCGCCAGCTACCTTGTGGTAGAACCTTATCGCCCAGCCGGTGATAACCGCCGGCGCCTGACCCTGCGAGCCGCCTCGGCTTGCTATCGAGCACTGCCAGAGATAAAGACATTGCACGGCAAGAACGCCGTTATCTGAATTGTTTTGTTATTATTTAAGATTATTTCAAGTGTATTTGTTAGTGCCAGTAAACTGCTTATAAACATTGAGTGTGCAATTTATCCCTGGATCCTGCAAATACAGCATGGTCTGTTATTGAGAGTATATTTTGAACAAATGTAGGTTTGGAAAAAGACGGCAGAAAAATTTCATGTTTTAATGGATTTCCATCAAGAACCTTCTTACTTTGTGCCGCTGACAATATAACCTTACCGTCTTGCAATACGTGTATAAACTCGTCGAATACGAGGGCATTGTTTGATGGGCAGATCATTTGCTGTTCATATACGAGGATTGGGGCAGAAGCCATGGCAAATATTTTTTTCTAAAAGAAGTGGTATATGAGCGCAAATTCTTTTTCGCGTGAAAGCAATACTATTCTAATTTGTTTTCACAACAACAGATGGCTTTGTGAGTGTCTGTATTGGCACTGTGAAATCAGTTGTCTGACTGCCGTCGTGCGAGATAAATGTAACCCGTTTCGAACGGCGCTCATATACCAGGATATCCGTTCTCCATGGAAGAAAATGCCTGAGAATGTCACAGGGAATTGGTGGATGCTCTGGGAAATAATACCCTTCAATACTGGACAATCATGAGATGGCTAGGATAGTTTCTGCGAGGACGAGTAGCAACGAGTGACCAGCAACGCACATACCGGCCTGTGAGTGTGCGGATAGATTTGGCATGCGCGGCAATCGAGCATCTGTCTAATCGGGCTTTTAGAACGGGTGTGCAATGCATTTGAAATGCTGTGAACTTGTATATGATAAAATGCTTTGGAACATGAAACCAGTACTGTAATTTCAAATACCTTAATAAAGGTGTCAAACACAATTTAGGTGCGTCCATAAATGACCCTAGACTTAGCTCATACTTTGTCTTTCCATGTGTATACTTCAAATTTTCCATCCATGCTCGTATTCTCACAAAAACCGTTTGCCATGACTTATGCCCTCGTATTAATTGCCTTATCAATACGTTTAAACGTGAATTTTCACCTCAACTTTCCTCCATTAAGTTTCACAAGCCTCATTCTTTTGAATAGCAGATCACAAATGGGTTTCTCTTTGTCTCCAGATTTTCTTCGGCAAGACATATCAGAAACACTTTGTATAAAACTATAATATTGATGTCTGTGATATACCTGTACGAAAACAAATAATGAGACTGAAATTGTTCGACTAATCACCTTGAGAAAATAACTATAAGGTCTGAGTCATCTACTTGGGGATACGTAATCAAAAGAAGGATCAAATAGCCTTCTACGTATTATGATTAATAAACGGTACATTTCTTGCCCCTCACAGAACGCATTTGCTAGAGCCAGGTTAACATTAAATTCGGAATCTGGTTAGTTTATATTGACAACTATTTATCCCTCACAATTAAAAAAAGTGTAGTATGTACACTTTTTCATTTACTAGGAGACATCATTTCAAATATTTTTAGTCTGAATCTCATATCTGACTCCGACGTTTCTAATACAATAATGATCAGCGAGGTCCTATACAACTTCTATTTCTCTTTGCGAAGAAAATTCGCAGACATTCTGTGTAAAGAAGAGATTTTCAAAATTTTGAAAAAGGGTACCATTACATATGATTTAAATTTAAATGTATTCACACGATCTAATTATCCCGAATACAGAATTTTAAATACTATTATCATGCTAAATAATCAAGTCCCTTTTTAATTTAAAAAAAATTAATTGAAAATTATTGATTGAAAATTATTGATTGAAAATTATTGATTGAAAATTATTGATTGAAAATTATTGATTGAAAATTATTGATTGGAAATTATTGATTGGAAATTATTGATTGGAAATTATTGATTGGAAATTATTGATTGGAAATTATTGATTGGAAATTATTGATTGGAAATTATTGATTGGAAATTATTGATTGGAAATTATTGATTGGAAATTATTGATTGGAAATTATTCATTGGAAATTATTCATTGGAAATTATTCATTGGAAATTATTCATTGGAAATTATTCATTGGAAATTATTCATTGGAAATTATTTTTTATAAATAATTAAAAGAACGTGGAAGATAGCACGGACTTTTCAGTTAAGGTTATTCTCTTCTTCATATGTTTCAATTGAAGTTGTTCACGTATTTCTAAAGGAAATACCGCGAATCCTTGAAGGTATGTGTACTTCAATTTGAAAACCCATGATTTAAATAACATTTAGTGTTCTTCACAAACAGAACTCTAGAGAAGTGGAATTCATTATTTGTGTTTCATAATATAATGATATTTACTATTTCCGGTCCCACTTACACACTTGCGTCCAGTCCCACGGGGCTGCTTTCTGTTTTCAAAGCCTGCCATAAATTAAATATGAAAATGTATGTGTTTGGTGTCATAGTGAACAATTTATAACATACTCATTTCCCACTTGTATGATAAGTCTACATATTACACATTAGACTTATTCTTTATTTATAGGAGTTCTCGCCTGTTCAAAATTTGGATTCCGCGAGGAAAGGGAACAGGATGCAGGGTAGTGGGCACAGGTGAGTTATTAAGTAGATGGCACTGCCAGTGAACGACGTTCGCTACACAGTCTGGAGGGACGATTGCGGGTCCCCCACCTTCCCTGGGAGGGCCATATTTCACTTTAATGGTCTCACCTTAGAACAGCTGTAACGTGACTTACGAGGCATTTTCAAGTGTGAACTTTGGAAGTCTCGAAGAGTTTGTGCGAGATATTACCGGGTGTTTTATGTACACATAGCAACTTTCCTATGCACTTCAGACCTATGTGGAAGACGATAATGTGGATTGGCTAGAGCGTTAGGCGTGAAGTAAACAGTGAACACACGTATTTCAATTGTTTTTCAAAGATGGAATCGTCATAATTTGATAATTTTGAAAGAACGCGCCGGTTTCGAAATTAATTTTCTACATGAATATATTCATTATGTTGTGTTTTCGGCTTGGGGGAATTTTACAATTACAACTAACATGACAATGAATACTACATTTTAAATGGAGATTGATATAAATTAACTTGGAGCGATACTATTTGAAGAAACGTTTTCCTAAAAATATGAATCACTGGAAGGTCGACGCAGATAGTATCTACTCACCCTCAGAACCTCATTGCACAGAACATTGCACAGGCCCAATGAAACATAAATCAGAGCATCAGTTTACTTGCCTCCATATGCTGGATTTTCTCTGAGAGCTGAAGGATATATGATACCGGCACCGCATGTACACTTATACACTCAAAGAGATTAAAGAGAATACAATGACATTTAAGAAACGTCAGTTCCAAATACCAGGTGGATTTATTTAAAATGTACAAATTGGTAAATGTGAATAACAACATTCAGCAAACTGAACAAATGTATCTAAAGGAATATTTTGAAGGGAAAATCACTGCACATTTCGCGAACAATAACACATAGATAGACTAGCTTAGCATGATAAATTAGAATGATTTTCTTAAGAACATCGAATATTGAAGAAATAATTATCTATAAATTAATCAGATTTTATATTCAGGCAATAGGATGTAAAATGAAGGAACAGAATACACGAATTACAAAATAATTATGTAGACATTACTAAGTTCAGTATGCAAGCATAACACGGTTGCATTAACCCCCATAAAGCGGCGGCGATGGTGCAACGGTTAGCGTATCGGACTGTTATACGGGTTCGAACCCGATCGAAGCCGTGGATTTTTAAGGGTGAAAAAATCCGTCGTACGCCTTCCTTCGGAGGGGAAGTAAAGCCGGCTGTCCCATGTTAGTAGATTTACTGCATGTAAAAGATCCTCAAGCCTAAATGACGCCTCTGAGCTAAATTCAAATTGCCTGTTTCGTCGCCCAAGTAATACCTTCTTTCTCCCATGGTTGGTGAAAGGAGTGTAGCGGAATTTGCGTGGTCAGACGGAAGAGCAGGCCTCATGGCCTGAGTCTCGCCACGTAAAATAAGGCAAATTCAATTCAATTCAATTCAACCCTCGACATTGTCACTCATTTAAATGTCTGGATCCTTTAGATAAGCATACTTGAAGAAACAGTTTGGATACTTTGTGAAATTACTATCAGCAGACCTACAATGTAATTACTATTCAAAACTTTTGGGTTAGGGAAACACCATTCATTAGTGTCCTCTAAACTATATAAACTGAAATTATAATGTATTACATAAAGAAGTTTTAAAAAGATAATACAGTTATAATTTTGTGTATGGACGTGACAGTGTTAGCAGTAGTGAATGAATAGTGTGCCTACAAAGAGCACTCATTAGTGGACTTGTGATGCAATATTTTTATTTACACAAATATTTAGTACGTATTTCATTGCACAAACATTTAAGTATTCAATTACTAGTCAATATCTCAAGACATAACATATAATCTCATCGTCACAGAAAAAGCTTACAATGAAATTAGGACAACCATTTATTGATAAAGTTAATTTGTTTTGAATTCAGGCCAAGAATATCTGCACAACTTACATTCTTTAGGGTTTTTTACGATCAATAAATAAAATAAGAAGGTAAAGCCTTATTTATACATTGCCACAATGCAGTGAATTATTTAGAGAAAAATCGAGCGAATCGAATTATTTAGAAAAACATCGAGCAGTAACATAATATAATGCACTGAAACTTGTTTATAAATATCTTAGTTGAAATTTTATTAAAACGAATACATTACATAATAGCAGTTGATTTAGAATAGCGTAGTAGCAAATTAGATGCGTAATCTCAAAAGTTGGACTAAATTGTTGAAGTTAGAGATTCTTTAATGAAATCTATTCTTAAAAATTAGATCTTTAAGTGATGTCATGTATAATTTTCTTTCAAAATGAGTAATTTTCGCGTAGTTTTGAATCAGATCGAAAAAATTGTTCAACAATACCTAAGCATTTTGGTCTGAAAACTGTTTGAATCCTTTCTTTAAACATTTTATAATGACGGCGAACAAAATATTTTTTTGTTCAAATAGAGAAAAGTGAGCTTTCACAGATGGCATAATTTTATTTTCTGAAATATTGTACTACCTCTGAGATTTCGAAACTTGTAAGTTCAACTTTCTTCGACCCTGTCCTTCACCTTGACTCTAGAGATTTCTTAAAGCAGCTCATTCCCCACCATTAAAAAAATTCATGGACAGGTTTCTTTTCAAAATATCAATTTTCTCATCGATTCCACATCTGTTTATAAACTTTTTGTAGGAACAGAGAACAATATACTGAGTTTGGCGCAGATGTAATTTTCGTTATCACTTAAGAATTTTTAAACGTTGAACGATTAATTTTTTTAAAATGAAATGTACATCGTATTTTTCGAATATCCAGCGCCTCGCTTGAGTTTTTAAAGATATGCCTAAAGTATTGGTATTAATAATTCGAATTGCAGTTACATATGATTATGCAATCATTACAAATTATTCAGAAAAGAGCGTGTTGGAGCACTCATTTGAAAAGTGATTGAATCTTCGGCCGTTTTGAAAACGAAGCTGAACTCGTGGCTCATTGCAAAGTCGCAAGCCTTTCACCACTGAGATCCGGGTTCGATTCCCGTCGAATCTCATGTGAAATTTGTTCCAACAAAACGAGTTTGGCTGCTTCACAAGGGCTAGTCCAACCCCTGTGAAGTGCCCTAAACCCTACCCGTATCCTTATTCCTTCCTAATTCTGACCGCTGGGTAGTGACGCAGGAGCGCGCGGTAGGAGGCGCGTACGCGGAGATGCTACCTGGCGGTCCTCTTGACAACCGACTGCGACGAGACGCGACAGACTATACTAACGGAGGATTACTCCAAGCGCTATTAGAGGAGGATTACTCCAAGAAGCGCGAAGCGCTTAACGCCCCCCCCCAAGGGGTTTAGAGACGCGTTGCGTCAAAATAGACGCAACAAATTTAAAAAAAAAAAAAAAAAACGTACGCAAATATTCAGTTGCTTAAAGGAGTGTTAGAAATGGAGATCAGCGGTTGGTTAATGATAGGGGCGTATGCCTTGAACAAAGTACCCGAAAAATCATCTGCCCGTGGAATGATCGTTTTGTAGTGACGATGTAATTTGAAAACGGATTGAGTGGAATATTTGACGCTATATTATATCATCTCATTAATCAATAAACGGGATCTTCGACAGCCAGAAGCGGAACATTTTCAGAATGAAGGTTTAACTTTAAAATGTTGATGAAGACTGCGCTAATGCGAGGTAAAGAAGTTATGTTTCGAATCATATTCAGTGTTTCAATTATATTCATGTATAATATGTTTCAACCATATTCATGAAGTCAGTATGAACAGCTCGCTACAAAAATTTCACGTACAATACATATACATTATATTATAACATTATTATTTCTAAATAACATACGATTACAATCTACACAAGTTTCCGTGTCAAGTGTAATTTGTTTGCTCCATAACTAAGGTAATTAATATTGCGCATCATAAAGGAAATTAATATTGATTTTAACAATGTCATTTAATACATTAGTTAGGATTTTGTACTGTATTTGTACTAAAAGACTACAAATGCCTGTGAATTTACCTTCTGTGTCAATGATTCCCATCTCGATCCATTTTTTCGCTCTGTTTTCCGTAATCCGTCGAGCAAATGCTGAGATAGTCCTTTGGTTTCCTTCTGGAAATAAATGTAGCTTCACTATCTGTGTACGTTTTCTTGAACTCTGCTGGAATGTGATATTTAAATAATCATTTTCCATGTGCTCACTGCAGAAGTGGATTCCCTCACATATAACACTCCGAATAGCCAAAATCTGTAGCTAATTTGTCTTTGCAAATCATTGTTACTACTCCAAAGCGAATATTTTCTTATCAAATCTTGCCAAAAAACACTCGTTTCTACTTATTCGTAATTGAACTTGTATTTGAGTTAGGGTGGGGATCCCAGAACTCCAGAAATCGTGCACAGATTTCACTTCTCTCCTTTGTACCTAACACATAGATTTTAACAGTTTTTATGTTAAATAAATAAAATTATTTCAAGTAGCTTTGTAGGTCAGCAGTATCTGAATATATGTTGACCGTCAAGCTTTTTTATAGTGGAATGTGACTTTCAATTAATTCTATTAGTAATATGTGTTTATGTGATTTAATATTTCGTAGTTTTTTAATTTTTATTTTGTCTGATTTCGTTTTGAATGTAATGGAGGATTTCATTTAATTTTGCAGTGAATCATGAAAAGTAGACTCTCGAAACTTTTTTAATACATAAAAGGGTGTGAATAAATAAAGGCAAACACGCTGGAGAGCTTGTCAGATCATTTTGCACATAGAAGGGTTGTTTCAAATTTCGTGACCGCTGCCTATTTACAAAACTAAATTTTTGCAAAAATTTTTATACATAATTAATATTTATTGACTTTTATTTTTTCAGACTCCCCATCTCTAGCAAAACATTTCTGTCAGGTCACTAGCAATTATAAAATATCGGTGCGATGAACAAACACTTTAAGCTCTTTACGCTTTACTTTACTTTGTTCCGCGCTGGATATCGTTGTTGGTTATCTTGATTAAAACAAACAGGTAACCGCGCGAAGCAGCTAAATCTGGACTGTATGTGGGATGAAAAAGAGTTTCTTTCTCAGCTATATTTCTCTGCATTCCAGTGTAGAACGTGCTATATGAGGTCAGGCTGTATGTTGTCATAAAAGAATCAATCATCATTTGTCTTTTTTCCTTCGGTCGAAGCTCTTCGCAAACGAGGAAAACGTAGTTAATCAGTCATGGTCTTGTAAACGTGAACAATCTCAGTGTTTGATTTGATGCTGAATCCACATTTGGACTATTTTCAAACATAATAGTATGATAAGAGAAAGAGAGGTAATATAAGTAACAGAGAAGTACAAATCTACAATTCCACAGAAATATCTATGTAAATACTGAATGTGTTTCTGAAATAACTCACTAAAGAGAAAGGAGACAGCGCGTCTTACTGAACAACTTACAGAACTCAGAATTGTGGATGAAAGAGATGTTGAATAGAACATGATCAGGGGAGTGTTTTATAGAACCCTATGGTCACTTTCTAAAAATTGTGAGTGCCTCTAATTGTTTAAAACTTCATCTCAGCAGCTTTCGAACAGATTAACGGAATGAATGCGATGGCAGTCCCGACGGCAGGAAAATTGCAATACGTAAGTGTCACATATGTTGCATCGGCAGACGCCTGAAGCATCTATTCCTCCTCAGATCTCATCAAATATAATTTGTTGACACCCTATTCATAAGACTCCGTAATGCAATATTTGTTTCACCAAACAAAGAGTAAGAGCTACGCAATATATGCATCCAACACCATCTGCAGAAAAGTAGCATTCCTTGGTGATAGATTGTAATCTAAATTACTAATACCACCTATAGTACAGTGCGCCAGAAAAGTCTCTCCGCAGTGGTACCTTGCTGTGTGCAACAGGCACTATGTTATAGTACGAGCTGCGGCTTGAAAACGTAAATTGTGTACTCACCACAATCATAATAAATGCTAGAAATGTTGTCCCCTTGACTTGCTTCTCAGTGATCTGGTTGCTACCAACATAAATGCAATTTTTAATGGGAGGCCCTGATTCGGTTCTCTGCGAAATGACTTTCCTGGCGCACTGTATATTCAGAGAACTGATACAATTTGTTTTTCAATCGAGAAATACAAGAATTTTTACACGATCATTATTCTTGGAATATTGAAAACTTTTCTTTTGTTTGCTTCAGGGGATACACTTCTTAATTATTATTTCTAACATTGATATTTAAATTTTTTTCAAACATGTCGAAATCATTCATAGTTTTTTTGTTTTCATGATATTTTTTTAATATAGCTCTTTGTTGATTTAATAAGAAATAAGGTTCTTGATATGCAGGTGTAAAATAAAAACTCAACAATAGATCTCCAGGAATGTATTCTTCAAACGATTATCGTGATTAGATTACCGTGACATTCTTCAAATTGTCACGGTAATCTAAAAACCACATCGATCAAAACATATATCAGATGAGGCAACGTCTTGATGTAGGAAATCACTAGTGAGTGCTGATCAGGTCAACATCAATTTCGTTGGTGATTGCTCATGTAACAATGACAGAGTCGCAAATTTTAGTCCAGTGATCAAGTAATGCACTAACCTTAGTAAACGTTATTTAACTCACATTATTAAATTTCGGTAAACTCAAAATTTAAGCAGTTCCTACTCCACAATGTAATGAACTTTGTCTTCTCTGTGTATGAAAGTTCAATTCCGGAAGTTTTGCCGTTCAGTACCCTACATTCTATAGTTCGCAAATTGTTCTTGGGTGCCAGACTCCCGTCTCGATCGGCGTTTTCGTTCATTGTTCCAGCTATCCTTAGGGGAGGCAAGCTCAACTCAGAAGGCGATTTTCTTTGCTTTTGGATAGTACAGATGTGGCCAAATTATTATAGTAAAGTTTTTCCTTGACTTGACGAATTACAATGTGTTTTGAGATACACCTGAAAAAGGTAATGGTTTGAAGTGTAACGCATGTTAATGGTACTGGAAATGTATACACCAGTTAATGGTATAATGAGATACGACCAATATGTATAGGGAGTAAAGGACGAATGATCCCCTCAAACAAATAAGTGGTTTGGAAAAAATCCATGCCTATTCATGTATGACTGCGCTCCATGCTACAATAGGAAAGAAAGTTAGAAAAATATAAGAAATTGATTAGTCTGTGCTTCATTGGACTGCAAGTAACTCTCTTATGAATCCCATAGAAAATGTTCGATCTAATTTATTTAAAAGAAAGTGAGACAAAGAAGGCCGAACAAACTAGCTCATATGTCTGTACTGGCACATCAGCCTCTGACGGGGCCAAGGCCTAACAGCGGCGTCCCGACCTTGATATGGGTTCGGGTACGTGTGGTTAGCACATATAGATTTCTCATCGTCACACAGCAGCAGATACTGGAACGTTTCAAGGAAAGCGCACACGACCGGGAATCGAACCCGGGATAGCTTCGTGGAAAGCGTACACGCTGACCAGTGAGCTACCCGTGAGGATTACAACTCATTGAGGACTAGCAAAAATACTCTGAAATTGAATGCAAGGATTATAAATTGATTTTCAATATGACCCACAACAAGTGTAAGTTATGAGTATGAATTATCTTAATCAAACATTAGAAACCCGTACAAACTATATTTTTAAGACCTATGGTTACAAATGTATATTTGTCTCATTCATTGATTGTACCATAATAATTTGGCCACGTCTGCAGTTATACCTTTTCTTGATACGAATATCATACAAGTTTTAATTGAAAGTATAGTGTAGCAATGAGAAAACTGTACTCAGAATGTCTCATTACAAATTCGAAAAAATCGTTTAAAATATTAATTATTATAAATTGTATTAATATGTATTAATTGTTTGATGTGAATAGTGCTGAAGTTGAATGAATGGAAAAGTAAATAAGTGTACACTTTTTTCCCTTTCTTTTTTATCTCAAAGGTTTTTTGGACTATTTCTTCTTTCGTCACAATCATGATCAAATATTACATTACCACATTGTAAAATAAGAATAAAAACAATTTAATCTTTGACGAACGTGAATGTCGTCTATTCCTGACTCCACTATTAATTCATTAGCAGCAGACGCAAGAAAATGCAACATAATATAAGCCGTGTGTGATAGACAGCAGGCAATATATGAGAGTGCGCCAGCACACCTACGTATTCACGTGAGAAAAGGGACTTCAAAAATAAAATAAAAACATAAAAAACAAAATAAAAAAATCGGCGCCCCGCGGAGCCGTGCTGTCAGCGCACTGCCATGGGCGGGCACATGCTGAGACACGGCCAATTTCCGAATGGAAATACTGACACGCTGACACGAGCCGCGTCGCTTGATTATGGATGAGCGCAGGTTCTCTGGAGCCCGCCGGTGCAAAGCGCGACTCACGACCCGTCAGCTGCTGGGGAAGCGGGGGTGGAGTGGGTTGGGGGGCGTATGGGGGTGGGGTGGGGGAAGGGGGACCGGGACGGAACGCTCCTCCCGCCATCATTGCCGCTCTGATTTATACTGTCCGGCGGGACGCGAGTATTTTGACGCAGCACACCGAATAAATTGCGAAAAACGCGCCCGCGACGTCGACCATGCGGCCGTTTGAAGCGCCTTAATCCGCGTCGAGTTAAATAGGTTAGGCGGCCGTGACGTGGCGGGGCGTCGGGGCGGCGTGTCTGCGTGTCTGCTTACCGATGGTAACAGCTGACGTTGTGACGATAAGGTCAGCAGTAAAAGTGAAAGAATGTAAAAAGGGTAAGAAAGTGCTTTGAGGTTACAGTTGGTACATGTTACAACGTGGCGAGGTCCATAGATAGGGCAACAGATATGAAAAGGAAACTGCGAGCTCTTAGATATGCATACAAAGTAGATAGGAATGTAAAATGTGTTGTCTATAGGGAGAAAGATGTTTCATAGGCTTATTCGAGAAACAGAAAATATTTTCATCACACATTTACAAGGAAATATACAATGGAATTTTAATAATAAATACAAGGAAATATATCTGTGGAATTTTCTCTTTAAACTTTAATATTTACAAATCAAGGAATTTCATTTTTTCATAAAATGTATAAGTTAAGAATATGAATATTTTATTGTCTCTCGTATTCATAGATTATAAGATTAAATATTATACAATGATAAGATTTCCAATTTTATAAAATTACTACTACATTCTACTTCGTATGCGTTTTGAGATGTGGTTTCGATCTCTCCTTTAGATATAAAGATATTGAAACATAATAAAGTTTTGTTTAAAATACTGATTGTATGTTACATAAGGATTTATATACTAGTTAGACCCGTAATAAAACTTTTCACTTTCTGAATAATTGTTTTAAATGTGAAAATTGTTTCTTATTAGTATCTTAGTTTTCAAACGGCCAGCTCCTCGACTCTCCATTAAGGCAGTCATACACGTACAGGAAATCTTCAAGGAGAAAGAACGCCGACGTTTCCTGAGGATTTCCTCTAACGAGCCCTTGCTCACCCACAGAGGGTTTTTTTCCTGAAACAAATCCTCCAGGAAAAACGACTTGATTTTTATTTCAGTCAATACACGAGTTCTGTGTTTATCGTGAAAATGTGAAAAAATGTACTTTGGGCGACGATAGATGGCAGCTTGGAAGTTTGTGCCATTCTGTAGAACCGCTAGTTTTATTTCCTATACGGATAGCGAATTTCAAGTTAATTTTTGTTTAAAACCATCTTTGGTTGCCTTCCGGTCCACTTGTTTCAATTGTTCGGCCAGTTTCGTGTACACATTTTTATTTCGATCACGATAATCTTAAAGATTACTTGCTTGCAAGAAACTTTAAACTTACTTGCCACAAGAAAGGTTTCTTCTCAAGCATTTGGATGAATTCTGTTAAACATTAGCGAGACATGACATGAAATCCTGAAGGAAGACCAAGTATCAACCACACACGTGATCAAGAGATCGGCGAAATTCAGGCTCAAGTACAAAATGAAGTGAATTTGGTTCAGGATTTTTCGGCTTCTCGCCTCCTCCGCGGCCTCAAGGATACATCGACACACGTTGAGAATTTCCTCAAAACTTGAAATGTTCGGGCCTAGCCTTGTGGAAATTTCGCTTTTGTATGGGTCCCTTTACAGCATTAGAAGCTCAGTAGGCCCTCCTCTGGCAGAGTAACCATTTTTTTGGTTGATGGTGAAATATTATTTCTGTATTTCCTGCAATTTAATTATAATTTCGAGTTTCTGAACTGACCAAGAATGCTATGAAGTAAGAAAACTCTAAAGAACTAAATCACCAAAAACGTAACAGAAAATAGAAAAGGGGATTATTTCGTATACTACAGCTAGAATACAGAAACTTATTTTCGCCCCCACCTGCCTCCATCTTCCCCAACCTGTCACCCTTCATTTCCCCATATATTCCTCACGTATCCTCAACCTGAGTAGTTGTTCCTCTTATTTTCCCCTCCTGTCCTCACCAGTCCCCTAAAACTAATATCTCCACAAAATGTATTTTTGTACACAAAATGTACAAAATGTAATTTCCACAAAACCTGTGCTCCTCGCGTCTCAGGGACCCAACAATCAGGTTTTAAGGGTCTAGGACACATTTCCGAGATATGTGCGATTATAATGTGTGTTGCAATAATATGTTTTGAAAGTCATAGTCTGTAAACTTATATTGTTTTCGTCTTAAATATGTTGGATGAAGGACTGGAACGTAATTTCATAACCAACGGTAGAACATTTACTGGGTTTTGTGTCGATGGTTTTTCATAAGTTCCCAAACTATGTATTAACAGTTTATTATATATAGCTGTCGTAATAAATGTCACAAACTTCTAGAGTGTGCAGAGGGGTCAGAAATGGTCACTTTTGTCAATAAACAAGAAGTGGGAAATTTAATATAATGTAGGTAAATACATTTTTATGTGGCCCATGTTTTACCCCATGATTTTTAGACACCTCTATATGAGCACAAGCGGGGGGAACCTCTGCGGCAGAAAGTGGTCTGCCGAACATCACAGCATAAGAGTCTACGTAACAATCAGAGGCAAGTGCCGCAGGTACCGTCGTCGTCACGTAAAATGGGTAAAGCCAATTTCTGAAGTCCCAGTACTTCTGCACATTTTGGCAGCACTGTACGGAGAACAACGCCATCTGCTTCTTTCATAGTTAACTATTACAAAAGAACAATCTCAACCAACTGCCAACGAGTGAGAAGCTGATAGGCCGGATTTCGCCCAATCATGATATCTAGCATGAACGTTCCGTATCATAGGCGTGTTTATCGTAAGGGTTGAGAGTATTGGCGCAGAAGGCACAAGGGGGCGGGAATGATCGCATTGCGTCCTAGTGCAAGCCATTCGATGGCCTACATGAAATACATCAATAAAGATAATAATATACATTACGACATAAATGTATTCAGCACATGCAATAGAATTAGTGGATTTGAAAAATGTTTAATTACATTTTTCACATAATCCAGATTTACTTGCGAAAAATCAATTGAATTAATTTTAATGCAAAACAACTTAAGTATATGAACGAATATTACGAATCCGAGTCGAAGAAATGAAGTGTGCGAAGGCGGCTCCAGGATCGGGAAAATGTTTGGGGGTGGGAAGTTTTGCCAAAGTAACAGTGTTTAAGTATCCGGGTTTACCAAATTTAACATTTTTGCAACAATTAAACTAGGTATTTAGTAATAATTTAGCGTTTCTTGTCAAAATTGTTATTTTGCAATATTCACCTCGGAGACAAATTGAGGGCCCTCCCGGTCCGTACAGCACACGTTTAGAAATTGTTTATAAAATGTTTAATTGTTGAAAAATTGTTAATTCGTAGTTTTCGGTTCTGGGACATCAGGCAACTCTTCCGACTTCAGAATTGCAAAAATTGAAAATTGTTTATAAATTTGCAAATATTGCAAATTTTTTATTGTTTTCTCTAAACTGTCTTTAAACGAAATGCAAAATTCCACAATCCGATCGGCGGTATCTCCTTTCATTATCGAGATACGAGTATGTAATTGTTTATAAGATATTAGTTCGTCATGACAAGTCACATTTGTTTGAGAGTCAATCTTTTCGCAGTTCACTCACAAATCTACCCTTCAAGTCGTTTTGCAAACGCAACGTGCATTTAGCGGCACTCTTTTTCTATCCGACCCTGTCACCACAATGCTATTTGAAACAACTTTCAGAATGCAAGTCGATTGAGGTCATTGCTTATCGAGTCAAAAGCATGGAAACTTGAGTTCTTACAATCGTTCCCTAAATACGTAAATGCCAAGAAGGTCATCTTCTGAGATCGCACAAATTCTCCGAGCATATAAAAGAATCAGTCGTTTCAACTAAGAACCCGCTACCCTATAATAGTCATAACATTCACAAATTCTTTAATTTATTATGTTCTTCAAATGCGCCCGTGTCTCTGAAAAGCAAACACCATACACTACCATTTGAACTAATATTAACAATTCTTAGAATGATTAAGTATTTTTTAAAATTTGTTGCGCCTTCCTAACGCGTCTCCAAGCCCTTTTGGGGGCTTTGGGCGCTTAATACAATGCTCTTTGAAATATGTTTTTATTGTAGTCAGTCATTTACTTTAGTTCCTTCGGCCAGGGGCATGTTCATATCTCCTTTTAATCGTTTGTAGAAAATCATTTCAAATTATATTATTAGCAACGGAATTGTAGAGTTTTATTGAATTTGAAATGAATGTTTGGATATTTTGGGACTTATGACGCTATGAAAACTAAACGCAAAATGCGACAAATATCAGTATATTATCAATATTTGTGCAAATGTTATTAATATACCGAAGTTAATAGAATCTCTAAACTAACACATGTATGTAAAGGAGTTCATAAATCAAATGCATAGAGACTAATTAAAAATAAAACCATACACAGTACTGAAGAATACAGAAACATAAAGTACTGCATGAAAAAGATATGGAATACCACATATATCAAACAAAATAAAACAGAGCATTCCGTGTAGTACTTCGTTATATTCACTGTCTGTGAACAAAGAAGAAGTCAAAGATGAACGTAAATCTCAGGGCCTCCTTGTTCGTAACATACAGAAAGTGCGATATCGGGTAACCAAGAATATTTTAGACCACCTTTTTTTCCACCTTCACATTATGGAGTTAGAACCACACAAAAACAACAAAGAAATTTACAAAATTGACAAACTTTTGAATGCAAGCATAAAATTTGAACCACAATATAAAAAGAAAACACCAGTTCAATGCCATCGGTGCCCAAAATACGGTCAAACTACTGTAAAGCAACGCGTAGATGCGTAAAATGCGGCTTTGAGTATTTAACAAATGAATGTCGAATGGATAAATCACAGCCGGCTACATGCATGCTGAGTTCACGAAACCAGCCAGCAAATTACAAGGGTTGTCAATTATACCAAAATTATATTAATCAACGAAACAGAGAAAAGTAAGATATCACCACCACTTAAAAATGGAACTTTGAAATTTTTGAAAATTCTGAGACTTTGACGAAAATGACATCTGCGCCATTCTTTTAAGGTTTTATTGTTCTATTTTTGAAAAAAGAATATACATAACAAGGAAAGCTGAAGCAACAGCGAATTGCTGGGAGGTTTAAACTGCAAGATTTTTTTAAAAAAGTATTTTACTGGCAATGTTCATAAGACGCTAAATAAAACTTTAATCCGTATTTTATTTTGTTGTAGATTATGAACTTCCTATTGAGTTAATCAAACAATCTTGAAAAAATATTCATTTTTTTGTATTCTTGTATGGAATACAGTAAATTGCCATTGAGAGACTGTTTAGTGTTTCCGGGCGCGCTAACTACAATGTTCATTAGTACTGTCAGTGTTGTGCATTTTACTCCTTGGGAGGTGGTGGAATTCTTCCCTCGTTTAAACTGTTGATCCGCCGTCCACCTACACTCCGGCTTACAGTGTTTCACTTCCAGATATCTTTCCAAGCGCGGTAACGCTGCAACCGCGCCATGAACTAAGCTCCAATCTGGTCTCAAATCGTGTGTGGTAGAGTTGGGCATGTCAGTGCGTGTGTGTGTGTGATTGGTGCGATTGTGTGTGTGTGTGTGTGAGAGAGAGAGAGAGAGAGAGAGAGAGAGAGAGAGAGAGAGAGAGAGAGAGAGAGAGAGAGAGAATAATTGAGGCAGGAATGATCCGCTGTCCGTAGTCCATTTGTTAAGGTATTGTTTCGGCATTTTTACTTTCTCGTATACATACGTATATACGGCGTATATACGTGTATACGTAGTATAGAGACAGTTGTGTAATGCTGCGCAAACAATTGGTGGATTTTTCTGGTATTTGTCGGAAAAAACAGAGGAAACTGCCGGATAAGAGCAGGCGGCAGCCGGAATTCTCCTCGAATCACTAGCTAAATTCGACCAAGATATGTAACTAGACTCTAACATCCCTCACTGTCGGGTCTTGAACTCTGGTCTCTTTCGGTCAACGACGTAGTAGAGGCATGTGAAATGATGAAACTGAATTATCGCAACCTGTGCAAAGAGTCGTTAAAGTCGTAGTAAACGTTTCATTTTCGTTACAAAATTTAAAATTTTCAACATGCAAGTATTCAATTTTTCTAATATTTCGTGTAAACAGATCTATAACATAAGCCTCTTGTCTAATTAACATAACAGGCAAATAAATAAATACACTGTAAGCCGAAGTGTTTTCAAAAAAACTACTCTCATTTTTTTAAATGTGACTTTCAAGTTTTATTATAACACTGGATTTCTCTAATACGTATTCGAATGAGTAAAAGTTCTTTGGTTATTTTCTTAAAAGGAAAATCGGAATAATTTTGTCGTTTTTATAAAAACTAATGTGTCGATTTCGAAACTAATGTCGAAACAATGTACGGATACGAAATAAAAAGGACCTTTTTGTCGTTCTGCCATTAAACGATCAGGAACCCCCGTTCTCTACTATTTGACTGAACATCGGGATCAATAACGGCTTGCTACGTAGTAAAGAGGAAGTAATTATCCAAAATATTTTTCGACATTTTGATGAAAATGCTCAACCTAACTCGTTGCGAGTCGAATTTGATTCGGATAATATAGTTTTGGGGGTCACTTTACGTAAGTCAATACGAAATCTTTAAAATTTACTAACAATCTTCTCCAATTCTTTTTAACTGTGAGCTCAATGTGAGGAAAATGTTCTTAAAATTATGATTTATGTTCGATTATTAGTAAATTCTCTGGAATTCGGAAATTTTATTTGAATTTTTGTGATCCTGACTTACATCATCAAAATTGACAACAACAGTTTTCTTGTTAGTGAAATCTTTCGCCAGTACACTATAAAATCTTTTAATTTTTTAGTGTACATTTTTCAGAATTGTTATATTTTTCGCGTATTTTAGAGATAGATAGTACCAACGTTTTAAAAACATTAAAAAATATTTTCTCAAAAATTAATTTAATGTTGTATTCGCCGAGTTGATATTTCCCGAAAAGTAGTCTTTGTAGAAGCGCTTTGTTAGGCGAACGGTTAACATTGCGGGCAGTATGGTAGTCGTAAGTTAGTGAGTTCGAGCCGTACTCGTTAAGGTTTTTTTTTATTTTATTTTTTTCATACAGGAGAGGTAGCCAGGTATAAGATTCATTATCATTTTATTAATTTTTGTTTCAATGTTTTTGTGGCCCTCAAAAGGGCCGGTCTTCTGGCTATCCTTCAATAGGATGACCAGAAGCCCTCGTTCTCTACTACCTGACGCAGTCGCCGTGGTAGAGAACGGACGAGGTTAGCAGCGTAACCTTCACTGTTTGCTACCTCATCCCAAGCGTCTGATACTAGTTCCCACAGGGCATCTGCATTCGTTGGCTGCGGGTTGGGCCAATTTTCAGAAAGAGTTCTTTTTGTCTCAGCCCATACGTTCTCAATTGGGTTCATATCGGCGCCACAAGGCGGCCAATCGAGAAGCTCGACTTGTTCCTGCCTTGCAAACCATTCCTGAACCAACTGAGATTTATGGACTGGAGACTGGTCCTGCTGAAAACGTATTACACCGTCGGGATAAAGCACCCGTACGGAAGGGACCATAACATTTTCTAGGAT
>BLKR01016000.1:0-40716 GCA_011170035.1 Teleogryllus occipitalis
TACAAATGATTCATCATATTTTTAAAATGTATATTTCAGAAACTATTACACTAACGTAAAGATTTATATAGAGATATATCATCAATCTCTCCACGTTTTTGCAATTTTTGTCATAAACGTTCATTATGTTCTCCTTTGGTCACACGAAACACACCTATACTCTAGTTTAATTCCGCCAAATACGATGTAGCATTTCTTCAGAAACGGTCATCGCTGCATCGACAATGCGATTCTTCAGTGCTGTCTCCCTTTCACTCTCCCTCCTCTACCCTAAAAATTTACAATGCTCATTAACATTTAACAAAATTCTACTAGTCATCCTTGCTCGTCAGGGCAATTCCTTGCCCATGGCCCCATCACGAATGTTTGCTGAGGCGCCAGGTGTGCGTGAGCGCAGGAGGAGTTTCGCACCATCCGGCGCCTGGTGAAGCGCTACCCGTTCGTGGCCATGGACACGGAGTTCCCAGGCGTGGTGACGCGACCAGCCACAACGGTGCGCTCCAGCGCAGAGTACCACTACCAGATGCTGCGCTGCAACGTGGACCTGCTGCAGGTCATCCAGTTGGGGCTGTCGCTGGCCGACGCGCGCGGCCGCACGCCCGCCGACGGGGAGGTACGCTGCTACTTCTCCAAATACATCCTTCATTTGTATCGATAGGGCATATGTTTAAGATACAGTGAATCCTTATCTAACGACCGCCTCGATTAAGTGGTCACCTCCATTAACTGCCATTTTTCGAAGAACTGTTTGGTTTTTCTTTAACATAACGTAAAAATTCCCTCTTTTAAACGGCAAGCCAAGCACATTTCGAACATTGACCTCTATTAAGCGGTCAGATCTGGTGATTTTAAATTGTAATCGGCAATGATATCTGGAGATGCTGTTATGGCAATTGAATTTCTGTTTGAGACAAAAACAGATCAGTTCAATTAATGCCTTTATTAAATAAAAACGCTTTCATTTCGCTTTTACATCGGAGCTTCCTTTTGTTGTTTGCTAACCCTTTTTTTCTTTTTGTGAGAACTCGTTAACGGTCGGCGTAGTACGCCACATGTGTGAAATAGATCAGACGGTCATTCGCAAAATATTTCGTGGGCTAGGACTGTCAACAGAATGTGAATTGCATTTTGAAGATGCTACTGAGTTCGGTTCGGTGGGGACTGAAATTACATTACGTGAGAACAAGGATGTTTGACAGCAGAGAGAAGGACGAGAAATGTTTCACTTAGAAAACGTGCTGATATTTCATACGAGGAAGAACACAAAATAAAATTAATAAAATTATAAAAACAAAGGACACGTTTTTGTGTAATTTCGAAGCCTCTGCGACTAAAATGACAGAATCTGCAAAACATTGTTCATAAAAATTTTGTAAAATCCATGCGAGAACAGAATTGGATTTATCTTATAAGTCAAGTAAAGAGTTTTTAAAGTTATATTTTGTAGATTAAGATAATTCAATTAATTTTACCGAAACCACACTTTATTTTATTGTAATTATCCTGATTAGACGTAATCTACGCTTTTGGTAAACTTTGTCCGCTTTCTTGGTCAATTTTTGTAGGAACCATTAGTGACTGCTTAAGACAAGCTTCACTGTATTCGTAGATTCTCGAGGTATACGATACCCTTCCGTCGTTCCATGGGGGACGGACCCCTTCAGACGGAAGGATATCCTTCCGTCCCTCCTGGGACGCTCTTCCGTCCCAGAGAGTCTGCCTAGATAGAGGGCGGTAGGAGCTCAAGTACTATTACTAATCAGAGGGGGAAGAGACACTAATCCTAAGAATGGAGTAAACATAGGTCAACTTTACTTTCGTCTTTCTTGTAGGACGGGGGTCACTTGTGGTGTAATGGTCAGAGTGCTGACCTTCTACCTCTGAGTATCGAGGTTCAAATTCAGGCCGATCCATGTCAAATTTGTCTCTCTCTACCATATTCCATTGCACCTCATTCAAATAAAAAAATATTGTCATTGTCATCCATCCATGAAAGCCATTCATCACAGGCATGGCCGAAAATGCTAGGAACAAAGTCATAATAAAGATACGTTGTACCACGCAAACAGACATCATTCATATCATGAGAAGACAAAATTTCTCATTGTGTGCATGCGTGCAGGGCGAGTCGGCGCCCGCCGCCTGGCAGTTCAACTTCAACTTCGACCTGTCGCGCGACATGTACGCACGCGACTCCATCGAGCTGCTGCGCAACGCGGGCATCCAGTTCCGGCGCCTGCGCGCGGACGGCATCGAGCCCGCGGCCTTCGCCGAGTTGCTGACGGCGTCGGGGCTGGTGCTGGTGGACGACGTGACGTGGGTCACCTTCCACAGCGGCTACGACTTCGGCTACCTGCTCAAGCTGCTGACGGCGCAGCCGCTGCCGGCCGACGAGGGCGCCTTCTTCGAGCTGCTGCGCCTCTTCTTCCCGCGCGTCTACGACGTGAAGCTGCTGCTGCGCGGCTGCCGCAACGGCCTCGCCACCGCCGGCCTCCAGGTGCACAGCCCGTTTCAAGAACGATTCCGGGATTTTAGCAGACGCGCATGTACAGGGTTAATTCAGGAATCTCAAAAAATGTTTTGCGCATGCGCGAAAGAGCAGAAACTCCGGATTTGTCCGTCAAAGGAAGGATTTCTCCACACCGTACAATTGCAGTGATCCCCCGCCGAAGTTATGCTTTCTCCATCGGTGCAGTTCTCTTACCTTTCGTCATTTTCAAAATGAACGTGGAGGCAAATGCGCTAGTTGACGTGTGTTTTCATAATCTTCGGAGCAATAAGATTCTGAGTACATCACGTGCTGAAAACAAGAGAAAAATGGTCTCTTTGACGTATGTTTTAATAAATTTCTTTGCTCTGTAGATAAGACCGCATCTTCAAATATTTCCTAAAATGCTTACTTCTGGTGTACTTTCCTATTCCTATCGGAATCAGTCTCCATATTTGAGATTCCTTCCGTTTCCTGTACTGTGCACAGGTCCTGTCAAATTAAGTTTTGTTGCGCACGAATTAAATATTAAAATTTTACTAAACCAGCTTTAATACATCGATGTTATTTGGTCGTTATTAACATGGATGTTTTAATTTTTAAACATTTATAGCTAGTTGGCTGTCCGAAAGACACCGCGTCTTAGGCACAGCGGAGGCCAACGTTTCGACCACCATTCTGCGACCTTCCTCAGGGTGAAATGCGTGAAGGTCGCAGAATGGACCGAAACGTTGGCACCTGCGCGTAGGACGCGGCGTCTCCCGGACAGCCAAGTAGCTACTGACTCTGACCACGGAAGCCTACGCTCTCCTTTAAACACCGATGCTTGGCAACCTCAGCGCTTTGTCGGTGAGGTCGCATCACCACGGACGGCATGCGCAGGAGGCGGCGGTGCGTCTGGGGCTGCGGCGCCTGGGCCCGCAGCACCAGGCGGGCAGCGACGCGCTGCTCACGGGCGCCGCCTTCTTCCGGCTGCGCGACGCCTTCTTCGGCGGCCGCCTCGACGCCCCGCGCTACTGCGGACGCCTCTTCGGGCTGGGCGGCGCGGCGGCGGCGGCGGCCGCGGCGGCGCGGGCGGCGGCGGCCGTGGCGGCGGCGGCGGCGGCAGCCGGCCGCCTCCACGAGGACGACGCCGACGCCGACCCCGACGTCGACACGGAGGACACCAACTCGTCCGGCGCCACCCCCGACGACGCGTGACCGCCACGCCACCCACACTCCGCCACACCCCCGGCACCCCTCGACAAGGGCGCTCTCAACAGTAAATTATTCGCCACAGCAAGTTTTAAGAAAAGGAAGATAGCAAGAAGAAAGAATGAATGAACGAATACTCATATGTTGCTACGTTTGAGGTCTTAACTTATGTATAGAGCATGTTGTTTTCATAATAAAATTCTAAATCTGTTCAGAATCCTGCAAGTCGACATTGTATTTAGAGTTTTGTCTCTGTGTCCCAACAGCCCAATATACCCTCTATGCACTAGGCCTTTCTTCCCTAGACAGTAGTGTTTCTTCTTGAGTATCCAAGCGTACTGCTGTTGGCACTGCAGTATCTTCGACCAGGCAATCCTAGGGATCGAGTCCCGACGGTGACGAATTTTCGACACTAACTCTATAACTACACCTAATTCAGCCGCCGTCTGGACGAGAATTCTAACGGTCGGCATCTGTGATTGGGTGTTTTCGTTGTTTTCTCCCATAAATACTAAGCGCATAAAAGCTTAACAAATGGACCATGCTCCGCGCACTTGTCTACAACTCTCATCACACACACACACACACACACACACACATTTACATATAGTAAATAACTACACATCTCGCGAGATCGGCCGCAGGCTTAGAGCTTGTTCCGAAAGGGGGGATGCCGCGTTGGCAGAGAAACCAGGGGAATGAAACCTCTGCAAATTAACGTGTAGGACGGCGCCAGAGCTCACGTTTAAATGGAGGAGGAACACCGTCATCCCCCGAAAATAACAGACGGGTTAATGATTACAGGTCTATTAACACTACACTTATGAGCTCCGAATCAAGATAATAGAGTAACCAGTGACATTCCTAACGATTACTTTATATTAAAATACCACTCCCATGAATGTCAGAACATTCTAGAATATTAGAATCCAACTACATGAGCAATATGCCTCTCATACTATACCTGCTTTTTCATATCAAGTACTTCACCTGGGGCCTTTCTAAACCCCAAATTTTCTGATAGCTGGAAGTGGTGAATATAAATGTAAACAGTAAAATACGGAGTGTAAATTCATGATTTTATGTCTGAATATCATAAGTTATCTTCAATAATATAATAGTTATAATTTATGAACATAAAATATTTTTGGACAGCCACTAGTAAAGTCTGTTGCTTTTAGGGCATGCCCAGAGTGCTAAAATTTCAACGTTAACTATAGTGCTAAATGTGAGACGATGCTTAACTGTTGAGATTAACTGTGAAAGCAACAAAGAAAACAAAATTCATTCGTTTGTCAGCATCAGCTACCATTGATCTTAATGTAACTTAGTAAGTACCAATTAAGTGATTTGTATACTTTAATTAAAATAAAAGGAATGTCAGTAAGGCTGTCTAAAAAATAATATATGACGCACTTGGTAAAAGTGATTTTATTTCGCTTGTAGGATTGCACCACTTGGCCTATCGATCTCGCATCGCAACGTAACCTACTTGCAAAATAAAATGCCACTTGTGTTTGCGATCTTTACTTCGAGAGGAAAATTCAAAAGTGATATCACAAATATTTATCAGAGTTCGTGACCAGATGTTTCAATCAGAAAGAGAATACAACGTAAACTATATCTTATGTCATTCCGGGCCAATGTAGCGAAAAAATGAAAAAATATGTAAAAATTGTTTGGTACCTGCTTGATAGGTATGATAGGCTTGATAATCGCATACGTAGAAGGGGAGTCTATATTGCGCCAATTTGTGAATATTGAGAAAAATACCAAAAAATAAATGATGTTAGGGTGCAAAGAGCCCCAATTATAGAGCAACTATTACTAATGGCAGAGGCTTGGCGGATTCGAGGAAGGCACGAGTGTTTGCGCTATCTAGTAGTTGCGTTGTTTGCTTCCCATGCACTGCCCAGAGCACAGAACATAGTATCGCCACTATCCCTTACGGTCAGATATCATTACATCACACACCATACCTAACCCCTCACCACTGGCACATTTTCTCAATCACTTAAGCAAACACTTTTACTGTCAGTTAAAAGCCTTCAGTTGTTTTTTTTTATTTTTAGTATTTCAATTTTTTACTTTCTAGTATACTATTCACGTCTATTAGCAAACTAATTTACCGTCATGTCTACTAACAAAATAGTTTAATAAAAAACTTGTTTACGGGCGTTTGTCCGGAAACTATTTACTTCACCAAATATTTTCTTCACGTCAGACAAACTCTAAATTAATAGTGAGAGAGAAAAAAGTACAATTTATATTTGAAGAATATTTTCACCACAAATGACAGCATTCATTGTTATCTAAAAGAGGAGTGGTGAGTGTATTCCGTAAACATTTGTCCTGTCGCTGATTCCCCGTCCGACTCCTTTCCTAGCCCAGCGACGAAGAAAAATGCTGATGTGTTTCGCATTACATGACGTCGTCAGACTATCGATTGCGGCCGTAGTTTCCTTCGTGACGGTCTTTAGTTCCCGCGCTGCCTGCTTGTTCCCCTATCCCGCAGGACCCTTCTCTCCGGCCATGTCTTTCCGACTCCCCCTCCCTTTGATAAATGACGGCCAAGATTAATAGTGAGCAGATAACGATTCGGCGAGTGCATCGCCTTCGCCCCTTCGCCGCGAGCGCCGTCCGGGCGGAAGAGCAGCGGAGCAAAAGGCGAACGGCCCTCGCCTCGCCCAATGTGGCTCCATATGGCGCGTTTCCCTGGGCGATCGAAAATCGGGCGCCCCTCCCTCCCTCTCCCCTCCCCGCCCCCTCCCATGGTGCCATGAGGAGGGGGCCCGATTCTCACGCGCGCCCGCACATGTGCCCGCGCCCCTTGCCCCCTCCCGCGTGCCGCTCATTTCTCGCTGTCACCGACTATTTGAACCGCGGGCAGCAGCCTCTGTTTAAATTCAAATTAATCTCACGCGCCTCCGCGTCGCATCGCGTCGCGTCGGGGCAAAAAGCCACGCAGGGTTGCCCAAGCGCCTTGTGCCAGCCTAGCCTCATTGGCCGACATGGAAGAGACTCCACGGCCCGAATCAAATTTGAGACGAATTGTTATTTCAGGCTCCAAGAACTAATATTACTGTATAGGAGCGTTTACGTCGGTACCCATTTATTCCTAAATACATGCGCCTTTTCTTTTGACGTTAATACTTTTCCTATTAATTTTCTGGACTATCTATTTTGTTCTAGGAACTCCTGTGCGTCTCCACGTTTCTGTTATGCTCATAACTGAATCGTGGAGACCCAAACGTACTCCTAGATTTACAACGTTCTATAATGGAACTGTTTTGAATATTTGTTTCTTTTTGAACATGAACCTTCTACATGGACTAATCTGTTTCACATTTTATTATGTATATTTATACGTCCAACGTATGTGAGCCTTGAAAATGAGACAAAATGTAGTCTCGAAACGTTGGCTGCAACTAGTAAAGTTATCAATTGCTGATTCATATTAATAAATGTTAAAAAAGTCAATACACTGTCACTAATAATTCCTGGACCATTTTTCCTACAAAGATTTAGTAAATGTATTAGCCATAGTTTACTCATGTGTCGGTTGTAAGAACATAGTAACTATAAAATTTGGAATTTAGTTCGCAATTATTTAAATAATTATCTAGTATAATATATTTAAGGTTAGTCACGAGCGGTGTGATTAACTTACGTTATCTTTCGTAATGTGGATTAAAAATTTAGTTTCGCTAACAATTTCATCACGTGCATTTAGTATACAAAGATTGACTCCGACTGTCTGAAAGGTGTAGATTCTCAACACGAACCAGCAGCTGTGCAGAGAGGACCGTCACTCACGGGCGACCGAGGCGCGAAGTGGAAGTTCCTGGGCTGCAATGGAAGGCGCGGAGAGGCGAGGTGAGGTGAGGCGAGGCGGAGCGACGTAAGCAGCCGTGACCACTTACCCGCTCCTTTCATGCTTTGCGCGCCGTCAGGCATTCAGGGATTCGAAGAAAAATCCAATTAGCGATGGCGCGGGCGACGCGGCGTTGCCTGCTGCAGCGGCGCGCGGCGGAATTCTCTAACGAGCAAATAAACTGCGAGTGACATCTTTACAGTTTGTTTTTATGGATGTGCTCGTTTACAGAAAGTACCCACTACCACATATTTGTCTTCACGGCTAATAATTTTGAACACTAGCGAAAAGTAATCATGGCAAGTATGTGAGAAACACGGTATCGAGATATGCTAATTAAGTTTTTGTATGTCGAGTGTACAAATATTTGGCTACATCTCACGACAGATTTGAAGTATGACAGCGACGGACAGTGTTATTATGAAAAAAGAGAAGAAGGATTTAATTCGAAAGGCTAACAAGAGGCGGCGTTGGCGTCCGCGCGCGAGGTGGGGGGGAGGAGGGGAGATTGAGAGGCAGGGCCTTGCGGGGAGGGGGCAGTGAATACACGGCGAGCGGCGCGCGGGGGCAAGGGAGGGGGGAAGGTGACAGCAGTAAACTCTCCAGTCATCCCACGCACCGCCTCCTGTAATTGGGCGCAGGCGAATCTAAATTTCAAATGGACGCGGAGACGGCGGTGGAGGACGAGGACGAGGAGGAGGAGGACGAAGCGGTGGAGAAGGCGACGACGAGGAGGAGTAGGAGTAGGAGGATGGGAGGGGGATGAGAGGTAAGGCAGAGAGGGTTCTCGACGAGGGAGGAGGTAACCGGAGACAACGCGACGGGCAGAGGGAGGACGAAAGACAGACGACGTCCCTCAACGTGATAATGCCATGCTAAGCAAGGCACTCCTCGTTAGAGAGCATGTGGTGGGAATTTCCATGAATACATTGACGCCCGGCCCACCTCTTCATTACATCAGTCACAACACTGGTCCATAAAAATATCGTGTAGTTTTTAATGCAGGGGCTCGCCTTAAACAGCCGAGAGCAACGAGGACACTGTCTGATGCACTTAAATATTAATAAATCAATCTGCTTTTTGAATATCTTAAGACGACAATGTGTGTATGCTATTTTAAAAGTACGCTTCCCTCCGAGGCTGGCCTTTCGACACGACAGCAGACACTCCTAAACATGAACTGGCGAGCTCAGAGCGGCCTCTCCAACACCAACACACACGGACCAAGAGGCTGATGCTCGAGAAGTGTTTCACAAGAACCTATCTTAGAACCAATTTGTTCAAGAGAAGTTCTCTACATGTAAGGTAACTTCAGGTTTGTAGATATTTCTCCTTGAAATATTTCCCACTCGTTCCTGCAATAAAGTAGATGACAACCAACTCGTGAAGAGAAGATAATACGAGTATGTCGACGTTCTTCACTTTGTTTTACATTTTGTTTCCTTTTCACAGCCTAAAGGTACATCCAACGTAGATGAAATTGATGTAAAACATTCTTATCTACTTTTTAAATGAGTAAATTCATTTATTAATTTTATTTATATTTGTTAATTTGTACGTTTGAATGCAAACTTCTAATATGCTGCTCCACCAGCCCAGCAAAAAGTTAAGAGTGGGTTATAATTATAGTGTAAATTTAATGTAAATACAATTGTACAATAGTACATTATACTTGTTTATAATGTTAAGCTTTACTAATTTAATTAAATTTGTACGAATGCAATAAAGCAACACTATACACGAGTTACATACGTTATATTTTGCACAATATAATACATTTATAGGAGAAACAAAGTTATTTTTTGGAAAAAACTTTATTGTGACGTTACGGGTATTTGACATCTGTGCGAAAAAACCGGTGGTCGGATGTTCAGTTTACCGCTGCCACCTCACGATTCTCTAGCTGCGATTGGCTGAATTTGTGATGACGCAATTATTCGTGTCGTAAACGGCAAATACGTCATAAGACGTCATTTTACGAACGATTTATTTTCATGAAAAAGGTAATTTATAATGCTGAAATATAAAAAATACTATTTTGGATTTCTTTCTTTACAGAAAGTGTGATGTTTTATATTGCCAATTTTGAATTTTTTGTTTATATTTCATAATAATGATTTACTTTTTCGTTATACTTTTCTTCATCTTTAATGTCGTTTTTTATACCAGTACCGTTTTTTAACCAGTACAGCTTTTCAAACTATTTGCATATGCCATGAATTGTGTTCATCATTCAACTACGTGTGGGAAAGGGATTATGATGGGTATGGGTAGGGAAATGGGTCGGGAATGGGTGTAAAAGGGATAATGAAGGGTATTATGGAGCTCAAGAATACCTGCGCAGAATATACTTTTCCCCTACACGACAATATAGATTTTACTGTTTTTCGACAAAAATAAATAAAGGAAATAAAATTAAACTTACAAACGTGCACCTATCATCCTTTATCTCTTAGTTTATCCTTAATGAAGAATTCTACAATTTATTTCCGCATTCCGTCAAGCGAGAATTGGGAGCAATCTAATCGAAGTACGCTCTAATAAATGCAGTCCTCTTGGCCCGCCCCGACCGCACCTCGCGACGAAAGGCAGGTAGCGAGCGAGCGCGGGCGGTGGGTTGGGCGAGGACTGCCTCCGGAGCAACACCGGAAATGGCGGCTGGTGCGAGGTAGCACCGCTCAAAGCTCAGACGACGGCGACTGGCAACGGTCGCAGGCGGTGCAATGGTAGCAGCAACAGAACCCATCAGCTGACATCCACTGACAACGTTGGAGGACAAGCGGTTCAATATCCATTAAATGACACACGTAAGGGATTTACGTATTCACTAATGTAGAGCCTTCTTTTGAAAGAAAATCTTATTAGTTTGGTACAATAATGTCGGAGATGTAATGTTAAAACGAAAGTTAAAAGTTTCATAAAGAAAAAAACCAAAAGGCATAAAATGGCAAAGCAGGGAGTATGTTTTTAGGTGCTTTAATCTCCATTACACATATTTTGTCTTATGATAAGCGTCAAAAATATTACGCGTTAGTAAATAATTTGTGTGTCCTGAGAGATATTTTTTAATGAATGAGAACACTGAAGCAAGAGACGTTCGAAATTGTTAGTGATCTCAACTTCAGCTTGAAAATATACTTTCAAAGAAAAAATCAAATTAACTAATATTTACATTAAGAAATCGTTTGCAGCACATGGTTGGTATTTTTTATTGTTATCAAAGACATCATAAAATCAGACAACATGAGATAGAAAATACTGATATACGGATTCCTCTTGATAGCGGAAACGCTTAGCTAATTTTCTTTCCCCTAAACCAATTTGAAATCCGTGAGTTTCAAAATACTGATTCTATTTTCTTTGGATCCCATTAATATTTTAGGTGACTCCAAAAACGAATCTTGCGACATAAATTACTACTATTTATCAACCATATTTACACCACACACATTAACTCATTTATCACTTGAGTGTGTTTGTAAATATTTGTCGTCCCATGTAAATATACCGAGAGCCAGTTTAAAACACTGTAACATGCGGCGGCAGAGGGTTTACATTCATTCGCCTAAGATAAGCCACATGTCTGTTTTTAAATCCCACGTGTTTGGGAAGACACCGCAATTCTTTTCTCAATAAGTATATAAGCCTGAGATGATAATGGGAGAGGTCAATTCATCTTCTCCCCTCCTCTCAAATTATTAGTAAACAAACCGCATTTTCCATGGAAGAAGGAACAAATCGGTCTGGAAGCCTTTGTAAATATTTAACAGCAGTTTATCTACAACTAAATTAGCTTCGCGAGTGAAACACGATGCAACACTTGAAGTTCGTCTCCCCGCAGGATCCTCTGCAGCCCTGCATGCTTCGCAGCCCTGCACGCTCGACAACCCCTAATTGTTACAACCTCTTCACCATTCGAACCCATCAACCTATTCTCAATGCTATCTAGATGCATTGCGAGTTGAATTATTGCTAGTAACATTTTGTGCTGTAACGAAATCTGGGGTAACATTTAGAGATGGTCGAATACTTTTCTTTTTCGCCTGCTCAAAGGAGTTCATTCAAATTTTGAGAGTAGTCTCCCCAGTGGTTCGAACGTTTCTGGGAAACAAATACACACACTCACATCCAGTTTTACATGTTAAGAGAAGATAAAATATTCGTTAACGTTGTGAATGTAATGTTGGTTCCTTCAACATCTGTACCCGCCGACCATTTGAAATATTATATGAAAGATTATCTTTGATTGATTGTAAGTGTGTGTGTAAGGAGTGGGGATAGGACAAGGAAGAGGAGGGAATGATCGCGCGCGGTCCGTAGTCCATTTGTTAGGGTATTGTTCCGGCATTCGTCTGGTGTTGATCGGATAAACCTACCGAACAGAACAGTCGACCGCTAGAATTCTCCTCCAGACAGCGACTGCTAGTGTCGAAAATCCAGCCGCCGTCCGAACTCTAACCTAGGACCTCCCAGTCAGAGGCACTGCAGTGACATCAGTTGATGCACTGAGCCACCGCTACCGGTCATTATCTTTGATTTCGGGAGGGAATTTACCCCTCCAACTCCCTCCCACGCCCTGCTTCGTTCCCTCCCACGCTCTCCTCGCACGATCCTCCGCAGCCCTGCCCGCTCGCACACGTCGGACAACCCCTTGTTATTGTAACCCTTCTGCCATTGAAACGCAGCAACCGACATTCACAGCAGGACCCCTCCCACATTACCCCTCCCCCATGCAGCACGGGCTCAGTGCAAAAGCAGCTGCAGCTCGGAGAGGGTCGTAGCCAGAATTTCTTCTCAAGAGAGCACACCAAATGAACAACAGTAAGTTGTCGAGGACCTTACCCCGTGATATTTCAGGACGATCAGATTTTCCTCTCCAAGTGATATGTAAGACAAGGATACAATTTATTTACGACTGGCTAATTACCCGATGTTGCCTCGCTTTCATCAATCAATACATATTCATCTATGCCCCACAATCATCTATTAAGCAGCCTCGCACGCTCTCTACGTTGGGTCAGCCCCTCTTGCCCCGCCCATTCAGATTGCCCCAGCCGTCCTACTTATCCCGCCCTCTCTGCCCGCTCGGTCCCGCCCGGTTAATGCTAGTATCTAGATGCATTGCGAGTTGCATTATTTCTAGTAACATTTTGTGCCGTAACTAAATCTGGGTTAATATTTAGAGATAGCGAAACTCCGAATATTTTTGTTTTTCATCTTCTCAAAGGAGTTCGAACAAATTTCCGTAGTCTCCCCAGTGGTTCGAAAGTTTTCATGTCACAACCCCCCCACTTGCACCCAGTATTATACGTTAAGAAAAGATAAAACATTCGTTTACGCTGTGAATTTAAAGATAGTTTATTCAACATTTGTACCTGCCTTACATTTTAAATATTATATAAATGATTACCTTTGATTTCGGGAGAAACTTTACCCCTCGAACCCCCCTGCCCCGCCCCGCTGCGTGCTGGAGCTTGGGGACCGTTTGAGCGAAGCGACGCTCTGCACTTGGCCCAAGCGCCAGTCGCAACATCCTTGCATTCAACGGACTTTATTACTGCAATTGGCGTAGCGGTGCGGTCATTTACACATATGAGAGAAATGAGTTTCCCTGTGAAGCTGATGTTTCCTATCGCCACTAAAGAATCAAATAAACGTGCAGCATGTATAATGATTATGTCTCGTGACAGTAAGAACAATAACTTGGCGCAATTCGTTGCAAAAGTTGCACGAATTTGAGCCATGTACAAACACGCAAAAAATGAACAGACACATAAATGATCATGCGCCTGATCTTCCCTTGCTGGATGGCGAAATACTACACCGACCTACACGTTGACTTGTGAAGATTTTCCCCAACCAAGTATCCCTCACCAGAGTGGGAGGCACCGCCCCAGCCGGGACAAGCTCTAAGCTCCCGACTGGTCTCACAATAACCGTAGTAGGGTTGTGCATTTGAATGTGTGTGTGTGTGTGTGTGTGTGTGTGTGTAATTAAGAAGTAGGAGAGATCGCGCGCGGTACGGGGCCCATTTGTTAGGGTACTATACAGGCATTCACCTGGTGTTGATCGGAGAAACAACCTAAAACTACCGATTAGAGCAGCCGCATTGTCCTCCAAACAGCAGCTGAATTTGACCTAGCTGAGTAGCTAGTGTCGAAAATCCTACCACCATCGGGACTCGAACCCTAGAACCTCCCGGTCAGAGGCACGGCAGTGACATCAATTGATGCCCTGAGCCACATTTGCCGCTGACACCGTCATTCCTGCGTCGGATCTGAGCACGCATTCCATTCTGACACGTATTCTCGTCCTTTACGTACAAATTCTTGTTGCAAACATTCTTAAATGTTCTTGCGGGCCCTATTTTAAGAGCGCCACGTGGGTACAGACGGAGGCAGATCGCGCATGCAGCCTCCCGTGTCCCATTGCGTCGTCCGCCGCCTCCTGGGACACGAGGCGCCCGCGCGGCGCGCCCAGTAAGTCACCCACCGGCGCGGGACGAGGCGGAGAGGGGCGGGGCGCGATTGTTGTCGATAATGACGATGATAATGGGATGATGACGGCCCCTCGATTGTTTCCGGCGTAGATTGCTTCCGGCAGCGGCGGCGGCGGCGGTGGCGGCGGCACGGTTTCCCAGGCGGAGAGGGGTGAGGCGCCCGCCCACGCCAAACAGCAGGCGCCTGCGACGCGGCGTGGAAGGGAGGGGAGGGGACGGGGGGCGTCGTTAGCGCACAATGGGTCGTCAGCGCAGGCGCCCGCCCACTCGCCCGCCCCGTGGGAAGCCGCAGGCGGTGGCTGCACGGGGCGGGGCGTGGAGGGCTGGCGCGATGCGGGGAGAGGGGGCGGGGGAGGGGCGGGTGCAGCAAGGCGAGGCGAGACGAAGTGAGGAGCGTCCAGCCCTGCGTTCAACGCCTCAACGGCTAGGGCGCGCCGCCCGCTTCCGGAGGCGAACCAAGCACCGTGCAGTGCGACGCTCTCCCACCGCCTTCACATTACCTGCCCCTCAGTTTATTGCTCTCCCTGGGATTTTCAGCCGGAAGCAATTTCACAATGATTGGCTATTCATACAGTAAAAGTTACGTTTGAGAGGAGTTTAAATAAAACCTGCTATTAGGGTCCCAGGACCGTATTATTCTTCTGTTCAGTGCCATTATCTACGGGCATACTATGTAATCTATCTCCATGACAAATTTACCATATGCACTTCGTTTTGAGCGCAGTGATAAGATATCATTACATGACATAGACATAACTTATGACTAGGGGGCGGATTTTAATGACCAAAAATATTGCCAAAAATGATGAATAAAATGCCCTTAAAATATTTTTTAAATGTCCTAAAGAAAAATAAAACCAGCTCAGATGAACAACTCAAGCTTTTGGTTATGTTACTAATGTAATCGAGGCTTCTTCCTTTCGTTCAAGTGAATTCAACTTGGAAACTTTTGATTTAAACTGATCTTTACCAGAAAATTTCTGTCTTTAGTTTTCCGAAAATCGGCCGAAGGGACAAAGGCGCTGATAGGTACCACAGGAACCTTAGATTGTTCACAACAGCTGACATTACAATTTCTGAATGAAGAAATCGAATAGACTACTCAGGAATTCTGTGGAGAGCATTTGTTGCACCTCGTAAATATTATTGGAAGCAAGTTCCATTGAAATAATATTCAAATCGATAAAATTAGCGGAAATGCTTTAACAATGACGAGGAAAAGTATAAAATTACTTATTACTCAAAATCGACGAAAAATGCGAAAAAAGAGCCATATGAAAATTGATCATTTCCTTTTGTCATAACTAGGGAACGGAATTTATTGTAATAATAAAACAAAGTATGTACATGTATATGTATTTATTTTTTCTAAAATATGTAACAAAAACTAGAAAATATGTGAAATAAAAATTCGTTATATTGATTAAACTTCCATTCCTCAAGCGTTTACCGAACACAGAACTTTGCCGATCAGATTTTAACATGGATTCAGGGAGGTTGAATGAGAGTTCCATATCTACAGAAGCTATTTTTTGCTAGTTTCATCCGAAATATATAATACTTTCGTAGTATATACTGTGTGTTTATGAGGAGCCGGCGCTCAAGTGAATAGTACCGTGTAGCCTGTGGTAGAAAAAGAGATGTAAAGGGAGCATACCCCCCCCCGATTCCAAAATGGCGATAAGACAATGATAAGACCAATATTTGTTTTATCGAGTCTTATGGGGTCTAGGAAACATGGAGTCAATGAAAGACGTGGTTGAAGTACCTTCTGCTTCACATACATCCGCTCAATCGTTATTCCGACTACGCGGTTTCCAAGAAGCAGAAGGGGCGGGGGGAGGGGTAAATTTGACAATTAATAGTGAAGGTCCGGCGATAATACAAGCGCATTGCGTGACTTTGTAAGTATTTCAGTAACAAAATTTTCGAGTAACATGTATTTCAAACTCGCATTTGAAATGTTCATTTTCGACTTATAAATACATTAAAATGTAACGAAATATGTATCAATAGATAAAATATGTAAAAATATGAAATTCTACCAAAATATGTACAATAAAAATGGTTCCAATTCGTTCAGAATGTGTGAAGTCCAAAAAATATTAGTGAATACAAATATCGCGCCCATGTAAAAATATGTATTTACATGACAATTCGTTCCCTAGTCATAGCATAACATTACTGTCTATATTAATAGGCCTTACCAGTGAAAAAAACCGCATTTCATTAAAATCCGCCCTCTACTTATGTTCATCGGCATACGCAGAGGGGAGCCAAAATTTAAAAAGGGGACCCATAGCCCTGGCTAATATCCCATTTAATTTCCCTAAATATGATGAATTCCTGATTTAGACCTTTTCAAGCTGACAATTTGGGGAACTGATTTAATATTTTCGGGAGGGGGCCTCTCCAAACTGGAAATGCATCCGGAAATTCTGTAAATGGTCCAACATTTTATCTTTCTTTGTTAATTGTATCATTAGTCATAATTATATTTTTGATTGTTTCATTTATGTTTTAGCAAAATATGGCATATCGACACAAAAAGGTTAATGGATAAGGGAGACCATATATGTATTGGGCTCCCCTGTCGTTTTAGGCTGCTCACGCCTATGGTTATGACTTATAACTATGGTTTCTTTACAGCAACAATAATCTTTTCTTGATATACTGACATGTTATTCCTGTAATTAAAAACAACCATGTTGGTGATTAAACCAAGTTGTTTCTGACACTGCCATTTGACATTTTTCTTGTTTGATCATTTCTATAGAACGTGTTTGTTTTAAAAGTTTTCGTCGAAGATTATTTTTGGGGCAGAGAGTTTGCATTGGGACTTTGTGATCTGGAAGCGTAAAAGTTCACTAGTGAGTAAAAGTCCATAAGTGACTGATGTCGAAGTTAATAGCAGCCAGGGTCGTTCGGTAGAGCCTCGGACCACTGTGCAAAGTCACTGGCGTCCGAAAGCAGGTTTGTGTCATGAACAGTTCCCTCCTCCCGTTGCTCACTCGTACCCTTAACACCTCTGAGCCCCTTCGCAGTCGCGCGCCTCTCTGCGCCACGTCAGTCACGGCCGCGTCGCGACGCGACGCGTCGCGACGGCCCGCGCGTGCCTGCACGACCGCGTGTCGGCGCGTCCCGATTCTCCGTACCGCACGCACGCGCACGCCTACCCACGCGGAGCGGGGCGGAGCGGGGCGAAGCGGGGCGGAGCGGGGCGGAGAGGGGCGGAGCGGGGCGGAGCGGGGCGGAGCGGGGCGGAGCGGGGCGGAGCGGGGCGGAGCGGGGCGGAGCGGGGCGGAGCGGGGCGGAGCGGGGCGGACGGTGACATGGGCGGGATTTTGCCGTCGAATTCCAGCGCAACGGGACAAGGCGAGAGGTGGTGGGGCGGGATATTTCGCAGAGTTGAGTCGGGACGCGGTGGAGCGGGGTGGGCGGGGTGACAGTACGGAGAATGGAAAGGAAGGTTGCTACATGGAAGAAGAGGCGGGGCAGGGAATAGGGAGGCGAGTAGCGGGGCGGGGTGGGCGATAAATCGCGTGGCGTTTTAAATGACGGGCGAGCGGCGAGGGGCGATCGGGCGTCGATGCGCCGCGCGTCGCCTGTCGCGCCAGCGGCTGCAAATCAGCGTGGGCGGACGCACGTGGAGCTACAGCTCTCGCAACGCAAACAGGCAGCGAGGGCTTTTTGCGGTCGCGCGGAATATTATCTGTGTGTTTTACGCGGACGAGAAACGACGCGGACGCGAGCGCCAGCTTCTGCATGAGATGTGCAATGTTGTACATCAGACGACGCTGTTGGTTCAGAGCGTGCGAGGGCTGATGCCGCGTCCCTCCCTCGCTGCGAGCATCCAGTGTCAGCACCACGCGCGTGGGGTGAAACAATGAAGATTGACTGCAACGCACTGATGTACTTCGTACAGTCAGACTTGTGCTGCGTCGTATTTTTAGTCTTATGCAAATGCAATCAATAATGTTATTTATCGATGGCGAATGATGTAACTTCCGTTCGCTTCCATTGTAATATTGAAGAGTATGTGTGACCCCCCAATCAAACTCGTATTCTGCCTTGAGGTCGTATCGCTTTGAGAATGAGGTGCAGAATGGTACGTTTCAACGCTTCTTTAGTAACAGGAAATTGTAGATTTTTCTCCTGAAGAAATATTACATTCACTACGAAAAAGAGAATGTGTAGTGGATCCGATGATTAATTGGAGATTTATTAAAACGTTAAAAAACACATTGTTTAGAGAACGACCAACAGAATTCACCCAATTCATAAAGAGAAGAAAAGTTTGGAAGTATAGAAGTCCTTTTTGTTCATAAAAATAATTAGTTGGAAGTAATAACTATCGTGCTGTATCCTTCCGTTTCCATGACTACAGAAATTGGAATTATTGTAATACAAAATGAAGCACTCTACGTAATTTAAAAATGACAAGTCTGGAAGATTTTGCTTTGTGTAGGTGTATACTGATTCCGTTCAACGAAGTAACGGTTCCGGTCATTGAGAAAAAGAGGGGCTAAATTCAGAAGATTGGAACGGAAAATTCTTTCGAACAAAATTTATTTTTATTCCTTAATGATGAGTTAGGGGAAATTTGGATTTGGCATAAGCAAATGGACTGAGTGCGCTTTTACCAAAAGTTATCTCTTTTAACTTTGTCTCTTTTAAAATTTCTTCGACAAGCTTTGCTCTTCGAGGAGATTGATTATACAGTACATAATTTTTAGCTTCTTGGGAAAAGATATTCGTAAGCAGTGGTTTTTATCACTCGGAAGAACGTAGACATAGTTCTAAGTTAAAAGAAGCGAGATTGAAGAATGTTTCAGTTTTTAGTCCAATTGACAGTTTTAGGGAATTACGGTGGTTTAAACCAATCTTTGGGATTTCTGGATTTCATACGTGTGTATTCAGCAGTGCGAACTAGACTGAACATTACGGAGTATGAGGAAGAGTGAAGGTTTTGATAAAAAGTTTGCGCTATTCGTGTTATGTGGCCACTTAATGAAGGCACTTTTATTTCTCTGTGAATCTGGATATTTGGAAAGAACCAGAGGGTATTTAAAATTCTTCTTAAAAAAAATCTGAATGACTGTTAATTTATGGAGATTGCTAGGGCACTTTCCCAGACTGGACATGCATATGTCATGGTTAGTAGAATTAAGGATTTAAACAATACCAGTACACACTCAACTTTCAATGAAGAGTGTGAATTAATTAAAAGGAAGAGTTTTAAGATGTTTTCTGATACTTTGTTGACTATTGCATTAATGTGAGGTGGCAAAGTTAGTATTTTGTCAAGCAAAATTTCTAAGTATTTTATCGGTAATGGAATCCACGGTACATGCATTGTGAAGATTAATTCGGTAGGATTTTTGGGACGGCTACATGTGAAAATTTTTGCTTGGTATTTTAACGGGTTTACTTTGACTCTCCATTTTTGGATCCAGTTAACATACTCGTTTCGTGTGTTTTGATATATTTGGCTATGGCAAATATCGTTGTAGTCGCGAAAAGGGGTGATATCTGCGTACTGTCTTGGAGTCCTCCGTTGGGCTACCACAGCAAAAGTGATCTCTAGAAGATGAAAAAGAAACCTGAAGCAAATGAGCAGGTGAGTGGTCCGTTGCGAGGGAGGAGGCAGTCCCGTGGGGGCGCATGCTGGAGAGGAGCCAACCCCCCGCTCGCGAAGAAGGCGACAAAGCGGGAGTAGCGCAATTGGAGGGCAGGCGATAATTAAATTCGCACGCGAGAACGGAATCCCGAGAGGGGAAGAAGACCAAAGACGGGCGATTTTATTAGAACATAAAATGAGGGGCTACTTCATTCACGATATATTATTGAACAGTTTTTTCAGCCACATGTTAGACGCTTGGAATTAGGTTCAGCCGTAAACTGAGATAAAATACAGAATCCGGGAAATTTACCTTAATTAAAGTACATGGCTTAACTAGTTTAGTACAGGGATGCTAATCAAGTTTTCTGGAGAATCTAATTTCCCTGACCCTACGGGGGCTGCATTCTCATCTATATTTTATTCCTTATTTGTCTTTCACTATAAATCACAGATCTCTATAATTTTCTTCTTGTTCCAAACAAGCGCCGTGGATTTTTATAAAACTTTCGTAGTTTGAGTAAATTTGTTCTATTGCACATTTAATAATTTAGCCATTATACAGTGGCTGTTAAACAATCAAATGACTTTCTTCATTAAAAAACTATGACAGTTCTGTGAGGAATTGAGAGAAAATAATTCATTGTTATTGATGATCGCAAATAATAAGTATTATGACCATTGGACTTTAATATTATTCCAACGAGGGATACCATGCCGACAATAATGAGCTCGTCAGAGACCAAAAAACAATGCCCATTTTTTCGCGTTTTTTTAAAATATCGTATATATGAAATAATCAAAACATCAAATATTTTAAAATATTCAACACTTTCTGAACCTGAACGCACAAGTTTGAGTTAATATATCAAGCACATTTCTAGACACTCTGTTAAATTAGTAAGACATCTATTTCATCAGGTCATTTTGGTTTTGAATTCTCCCAATTTTAAAGACGTCAACGATAAGACAATAGAGGTGAGTGATGGGCACAGAAGAGAGACTGATGTATGGACGGGGAGATGTGAGCCAACTGCTCAAGAGCGCTGAGTGGTGAAGAGAGAACTCTTATACTGAGCAGAGATTGATCAGTTTTGTTGGCAAGTATACTGCTATTATCATTATTCCCGAAAGTGCAGTGGACATTCTTATCTTCTGCCGCACTGAATGACGAGATCCTACACCGATTTACCGTCTCGTCGGCTTGCGGTTGGTTTTCCAAGCTGGTATCTCCCACCATCGAGCCATCGCCCAAGCTCTAACACGAGTAAGCTCGCATGTGCATTCAACTATAAGTACGTAAGGAAGGGGTGAGGATAGAACGAGGAAGAGGAAGGAAAGATCGCACGCCAGTCACACCCCATTTGTTAGGGTACTGCCACGGCATTCGCCAGAATTTGATCGGAGAAACGAGGGAAAACTACCGATCAGGGCAGCCGGCCGCTAGAATTAACCTTCAGGCAGCGAATGAATTCGACCCAGCCATGTCGTAACTATGTAGTGTCGAAAATTCCAACCCCACGGTGCGCCGTGCTGATCGGAGAGCACGGCAACGGCGTGGAATGAGCGTTGAGCTGTGAGCTGCATGCGGAGAGCGGGAGCGCAGGAGGAGAGCGGGCGGAGGAAGTGACGCATCGCACTCGCGGGTGATTTACGGCGGTCGCTGCGCTTAAATCACGCGCCTCGCGCGCCGCCGCCGCCCGAAGCGCAAACTAATTGCGGAGGCAGCTCGCGCGCGGGCGCCGCCGCAGCCCAGCAGCACGCGCACGCGCACGCAGCACGCACGCAGCACGCCTGTCGCCGCTCAACACTCGAAAGCCCTTCGCTTCGGCACGCTGCGCTCGCACTCTCCGCGAATACTCTCTTTGCGGATGGTGGCACTGTCTCTGAAGCATTTTTAAACCCTAAATGGATGCCACTGACAAACAAAGCAAGTGAATAGCATAAAAGTCAAATGCAGTAAGGTCATGTATGACGAGAATGTAGCAAGTCTCTTGCTAGTGATTGTTAATAACTACAAAAGAGATAGCCAGCCAATATGAAAAAAAATCCGTAAAATAAACTTGCCAAAACTCTACGAAATAGTAAAAAAAAACTACTTAACGAGCCCTCTTAAACTTTCATGAAGTTTATTTTACTATCAGTTTCTGAAAAGTACTCATGTGTAAACAAGTTGTGCACGACAGAACAGTAATGCACAATGGAACACACGGTATTGAAAATAATTGGGATAATTCGACGACTGCTTTTTATAAATTTTTTACGGTTGTTTTATTAATTACAAAGGATTTCATACAAATAAAATAAACATCGTCATTCGATGTGTATACTATTTGGCGTTCTTGGCGAAAAGATAGTTCAACCATAGACTAAAGAGGTATAATTCTTTTCTCTGTGGTTCAACTCCATTACATTTACATTTTGCCTAAAAGTAATGTTTTACTGTACAAATTTTGGCTTGAAACAAGAATAATGAGTGATGCAATGAATGGGGAAGCTCTCCGGGCAGTTGGGGCTGCGCACAAGGGGCGCCCTCCATGGGGGGTGCGGCGAGGCCGAGGCCGAGACCGAGGGCAAGGGCGAGGGCGAGGGCCGAGGCCACCCGCGTGGGGACGTCTTGAGGAGGGTGGGCCGCTGGCTGGAGGTGGGAGGGCTGTTTGGCCCCCTACGGAGGGCGCAAGGACCGTTACGAAAGCGTTTCGAATTCTTTTCTTATCTTCATACACAATTAGGTGATTTTCGTGTTTATTTATTTTACTACAATTTTGAAAATGAGAATAGGCGGTGATTCAAAGCGCGTCTTTATTCTGTGCTCATTGCTAGAAACGTCTACTTCTTCAAGAAATGAAGTCCTCATTTTGATTTACAGCAATACAAAATAAGTATTTTAAAAACACTGCCGCTGTCATCTGTGTATAACCGAGAGAGAAAATTAGAGAAAGGTGTAGAAGTCGAAATCACAAATTGAACATTGTCGTGCATGCGTTGGTGCAGTAATATCATCCACCATTGTGATTTGTCAAACGTTAATGATCTGTCGTAATAAAATTAGTTTTAGTAAAGAACTTGTTTTTACTGTTCCACAGTGTTTCGACAAATTTATTTTAGGGATCTCTTTCTAGGAGTCGACTCTATTCATTCAATAGGAAATATACAACAACAAAGAAAAAAATACTACAAAGGGAGAAATCATACATTGCGAGCAAGAATATAGAGCGTAGTATTCTTTGCCACATTCCAAACAGGTGCAGTTTTCCCCGCAAAAAAGGATCCTTCGTCGTGTGTTGCAGTCTGACCGCAATACCGTGGCCTGACGGTGGCCGCGAGATGTTCCCCCAGCGAGGTCGACTGGGGGGGAGGGGAGTGGGTGGCGCGGAGGGAGGCTGAGCGCGGGGGCGGGGCGCGGCGCCGTCATCGCCCGCTCAGTGCGCCGATTAATAACTCGAAGGCGGAGGCAGAAAAAGGCGCGAAGAAGCGAGGCAGATGCCGCGACGCCGTGGCGGCGCGGGGGCGGAGTGGGGAGTGACGGATGGCCCCGAGGGGGCGCCGCCGCCCTCGCCGCCGCCGGAAGTCGCCGAGCGGGGCGCAGAGTGATGTCGAGGGCTCCGCTGGCGCGAGGGCGAAGATGAGACCACAGGAAGGAACCCTGCGCGCGCCGCAGGAGAGAGTGGCCATTGCGGGTGACGCCTAGACCAGGGAATACTCTACCGGTTATAACTGATAATCGTTTTTGTTTTGATTTACGGGTTTTTGCTGTTATTTTCTGACCCGGTCATAACAATTTTTTTTAATCAAACGACCGAAAAAAAACAGTAGAAAAATCATAAATTAAAGAAATTAGTTCATGGGCGCTAGGTGTTTTTACGTTACATTCGTAAGCGTGATAAATGAATATCGTCGGCGTTTTTATTGTTTAGTTTTCTTTGTATTTTACTGTTTAGATATATATCTACATGAGATAATCGAAATATATTGCATATAATGTGTAAAATTGTATGTTGTTATTATATTATGAAACTAGTAGATAAAAATAAATTACACTCCTCCGAAAACAATTCAGATTTGTTGTTTATATAACAAGGTGTTTAAATAGAGCTTTATTCACGAGGGAGAACAGTTGTGTTCCGAGCTCGGCAGCGCGAGGAACTTATTTCTCCCAAGTGGATAAGTCTCAGGTAAACCACATGTCATATACAAAACTTTTATTTTTAAACAATATTTCTTCGCTTGCACACCTATGTCACGAAGGACGAAGCAGTACAATAGTCGACTCGCATACTTCTGAAGGTCACTTGAAGTTGGCTGTGATTTCAGCTACTGGAAAAAAGTTATTTCATTAACATGTCATTTTGAGCGGTTATAACCACCAGATTAACTGATAATGAAAACAATATAGAGATTGTTTTCTTCAATTCTCTTTGTGTTTCCCCTTCAACTCTGTCCTTCAGAAATACGAAACGTCATTCACTAGCAGTTCATGTATTCTGTTTGATGAACTCATAGTTTTAAAATGCTTATTTAGAATGATTTGTCGAGTACTCAATTGTGAAAGGGAAAAATATAATGAGAGGTACGTAAATTCTTTTCATTTTATTCAGTCGCTTTTCACTGCTTAATAATTTCTTTGACGCTTAAGTATTTCTTTATCCCCTCAGAGTGATCTTTTTCAACTACTCTCGCGGGCACGTATTGCGGCAGCGTAACCTAACGAAAACATTTTTTTCCATTTTGAATTCTACTAACATATCTCATCAATCGTACTGAAAATAAAATCAAACAAAATTGCAGTCACACCGATAAACGTAGAGAAAGGTAGCTTAATCGCGCCTTCGTCGCGATGTAACAACTTCTCTTGTAGATAAAGTATCTCTTTATCGTCTAACATAATAAATTACAGTTACTTGCTGACATTTCAGATTGGTTTTGGTTTTGTCTCTGTTCACTAAACCTTCTATTTTCACACACTGAATAAGTACGAGTAGTATTTAGAAAAGATCATTGGAAGACGAATAAGCGATGCCTGGGTGGTTGTTGTTGTTGGGGGGCGGGGAGCGACATGGTGGCAGAGGGGCAGGAAGCGCCCCGTGGCGCGGGGTGGGTGGCCACTGCCCCCTCGAGGGCCCCCACGCCGCCGCCGCCGCCGCCGCCGTCGCAGCTGCACCCACTCGCACGGACGCCAATGGCACCGACGCATTGCCTCTCGCTCAATGGGCCGCGCCGCCGGCAGCCCAAACATTCAGGGAATCCGCTCACTGCGCAAACGTCTCTTTCAAGCGCTGCTCATTGTCGTCGCGCTTCCCACTCACGAGTGATAAATCACTCTCGTAACGGTCAAGCAGATGTTCGGCTTACAGCTTGTTTTTCGGTCTTCATAAATCGAACCACACTCTGTCTTTTACGAGGCATGCGGTCCCATTCAGCCCGCTTGGCATTCCCGACTCATTGGCTGATATTCTTTATCCAGAGCAGGGCAATGGGATGTAGGATAAGGGGCCTTGCCAAGCCCGTACCGCATTGCGGTTTATTACAAATAATTTGCCGGATTCGGCCTCATTTGAAGGCTCTGATTACATTATTTCTCGATTTTTAGAAATCAAATAAAGTAAAATTAGTTTCGTAGGTGGTGGCGAATGCTTTAAAAAACAATAAATTAGAATATCCGACCTTTTACTCAAGATGCACTTTGTAGGAATGGTTGCATCAAACTTTACGACCATTCAATGAAGGCTTTCAATGCTGAAGAAAATATCTAATATGTTCCATCTGCTTCCATCTGCTCTGATGCTGAATCAGAATAGATTTAACGGCCACAGAATATAACATTTTACATTTTAAATTATTACATGATATTCCTTAGGTTTATACACAAAACATGTTTCCATAAACGACCAAAAAATCACCTATAATTCTTTGTCATTCCTTAAATCTCTTAAAAAATAAAAATGTGAAAATTACTTTACATTTTTATTAAACTAAATATCAATACAAATATTTTAGAAGCATGAGAGTCAATTTAAAAGAATATTACCAACAATGAGGTAGGCATTTTTCAGAACTCAGCTCTTTCCGCGTGTATGTGTCGAAAAGGAGCTAAAAAGTTATTTTTATGAATTTATTCAAATGACTCGCAAACTTGAAGCAATTTTCACCATATTTTCATGCCTATTCAGAATAAATGTTCCTAAAAAGATTTTTTTTAATCGTTCGTTCCTTAAAACCAAATTAACATTGTAAGAGTAACAATACATACTTAATATCCATAAATCCGTGTCTTTTGAAAAATTGAGAAAGCAATGTATCAAGCGTATTTTAAATCCGTACATTCATTTTATGATCGTTGAAACATCAATCCAAAGCCGAAGCAATAACTCTCATTTTTGTAAAAGAAAATATTTACATTAGACACTGTTAATTTGTAATTACCTTGAACTTTTGAAATGAAGAAACTTGGAAGACCATGCTATGTGATCGTGATCATAGTTTTTTGGACCAGAGGATACTGCAGGGAAATTGTCGGCAGCCCGATGCAAAAAATACCAAGACTCCGGTAAGAGATGTTGAATGTACTGGATATATGGCGGAGTTTCCGTTCACGATACCAGGAAGCGGAAGACATAGAGAACAGTAGAGGGAGGAGGTGGGGTACGCTACAAAACGAGGAAGAAAAACTATCAATTGAGAAATATTTTATTTATTTAGTTCATGACCATGGACGTTACATCATCCTCCCTATCGTCGAACGTAGAAAGCATGCTCTGTAGTAATCAGCAGAATTGCATTTCTATATTTTACATTTATCGCAAGACAATACGAGATATTTATGTTCAGTTCTCACGGCACTTTTCATGCAGCTCCATGCGTGTACCCGAGTCATGCATCACGCACATCCAGTGTAGAGGGGGTCGGAACTGGGCAAGAAGCGGCCAACCCAGGGAGTAAATAATAGGAGCAAATAATGGGATGCCATCCATAAGCGTAAGAGAGGGACATGGCTGCAGGTTGAGTGCGATCAGTTGTCATAGCCAATCTCCGTTCGTGCGACGCAACAGTTAACGACATCTCCCTCTCCTAAACAGAAAAGCACCGTCCAGCCCTGACAAGGCGGGGAATGACATTTTTCCTGACACGAAAGGGCTTTCACTACGTTTTCAGCCGCTGCTCGAGTTGATGTATCTATTACTACTTTACCCTGGCATGACAAAGGCAATCCACATCAGGAGGAGTGTTAGTACAACATTATTCAAGCAAAGCACATTAATAAAATAAAAAGAAAATACATGATCACGTTCCGAAAATGAAATATGGGTTGGAACCACAGCCCATTCTGAAGTTTGTACAGTTTACCAAGCACATAAAATGAGAAAATTGTTTACAAAAATCCCATGTGAAACATGTTGCACCTTCTTAGATTGGCAAAAAATGTACTTCACATTAATACATCGGTTGCCACATTCGCAAATGTTTACATTATTTCTAAAAGATCTGCGGAGCGCAAGATAAATTCGTGCGCATTGCAATGTTCGCCTAGCATTCTATGAAAAAAAATATTATAGGAAATAAAGACATTTTTGAGTTTGTTTTACATATTAACAATAATCAGCTAAATCAGCGAAAGAGAGTTGTAGTAGAATTGTTGTTTGTTGTCCGATTCAGCAAGAAAGAACTTCCTTATTAGAGTCATTTTTATTAATTACCAAACCGTTTCCTTGGGCACTTATAGAAAAATAACGGAATGTCTATTCTTTCTCCACATTGCTTCATGCTGGCACATTCTCAGGGACTTAAAAATTCTAAATGCTATACACTCTAATTTAGGATGTTTGTGAACTTCGCATAGCAGTACACCATCTTCAAAATATATTTTAACGTCTTCCTGACTGACATCAAAGCATCATCACATCAGATGTTTGATCACATTTAACTCTCGTATTGTAATTCATTCTGGAAAACCTCAGAAGTCTATGGAATTCAAAATTCGTGAGCTGGTCATTCAGACGTCCTGAAAGTATTCTTAATTGCTACTAATAGGAATATTTTTGAAAACGTCGTCTGAGGTCCTACTTTGGCGAAATAATTAAGTATATAAATAAATATGCAGCCATCATTTTTAACGTGGTTCAGACAATTGCATCTTCGCTTGTGCCTGGCCACATTAAGAAATTTAATACCTAGAAAATTAAAATTTAACAACAAAAAATACAGTGATTCTAAAACAGTACATTCTTTCTCATACTATTGGTACGGTTACGAAACATAATATCGTAACTTCTAACCTACTAACCTTAAACATCAGCATTTGAAAAACTCATGAACAATCGAAGCGTGGATGTGCCGAATATATCTTTATACTTTAAAAATTCAAAAGTTTAAATGAAATGGCTTTCTCACTGAATTTAAGAGTATTTCTCTCTATTCTTATAGAAAGGTTAAAAAAACATAAGAATAAGCTTCCACAAGGTTTGGAATCTAAAGCTCTAGCCTTCTGAGTCGGGAACTTTAACCACTTGCTGTTATGTTTCTGAAAGAGAAAATTGTGAAATTGTCCTAAGACTTTCATATAAACAATCCCCAAAATTAAAATATCCGTTTCAAATTCGAAAGGGCAAGACATGACACACATCGATCGCGAAATATCCTTTTCGGTAAAAATCCTGTACACGGTTTAGGCACTACATTTTAGACTTTAGACACTAGACAGACAGACATTTTGAAGAAAATACTTGTTTGATATGAAGGGCTACACTACGTGGATTCTGACTACACAATGTACAGGAAAATGTAATTTTTCATTTAGAAGAGCAAGAAAATGCTACTTTTTTTAAAAATCAGGAACTCAATTGCAGGTTTTTCCGTCGCATATCTGCACTTTTTCCTGCGGCATTACATAACTTTATCAATTTACGTAATCGATTCCGGAAAAAAATACTTTTCGGTATCAAGAACTCTCAAAACCATTAAAATCTCATAGATTTTATCACTAGCATCACTTTACTTCCTCTAGGCTACGTATAGTAGAAATGGAAAATGTATTTTTTCACAAAATATATCAATGGCCGCTGACAGCCTTCTGTCAGAGTCATCTTCGGTTAGCGGCCCCTGGGGGCGGGGAGTGAGACTTCACGCAGCCCCATGCACGGCGGATTGATTCGCCACGCGGCGGCGACGGCAGCGGCGGCCCTGCCAGGTGCGCCTCCTGCGACGAGCTCGGAATCCACCATGAAGGCTCTCCTCAAACAAGAATGGGCTTTAGCTCCCACAATATTTCACGTTTGCCGACGACCTCTAGAAATGAATCAAACCAGGTTTACCAATAGATCTTAACAGTTTTGTATATTGGTTCATTAAAATGATCAGGAAAGAAATATGAACATCAGAATCCAAGAGAACTATGATTTTACGTAGAAAATTATAAACGAAGAGTGAAGTCATTTTGAATTGGGACATCATTATGCACTTATGATGTTAACATTATTTATTTAGAGCAGAAAAAATTTCGATCGCACGGCAACCACCTTCACGGCCTAATTTATGGTTCCTGACACGGAAGGGGACTTCAGACTAGTTTGCTTGGCACATATTTTCTCATACAATTTGTAATGGTTAAGAGAAAAATAATAAAAGAGTTGCAAATTGGTACTTGTAATATTTCAGTTATCGTGTAGAAAAGTTCCTACATTAAACTTCTTCAAATACGGCACTCCATGTCCTCCAATGCCAAATCATTGACCGAAATATTGGATAAAAAGGCTCATGCAACACTTGAAATGAAAACAAAACATGAGAAACGGGAAACAACATAATATATTTGCCAATATAGAAAAATCATAACGGCAAAAGTGAAAAAAAGTCAATGAGTATTCTATTACCAAATTTTGTTTGCATATCGGATTAGTGAAGTAAGTAGGAATGTTCAAATTTATTTACCACTTGTTTTTTTAATAAACAAAAAACATTTAATTAGGTAGAAACGGACCACTTTATAATAGTTAATTAAAGAATCAGACTTTATTACACGAAATGATTGAATGGGTAGTGTTCCTGTAACTCTTTGATTGACGGAGAGAAGGAAGAAGGAAGTCATTGCAAGATAATGAAGTGGAAAAACGAGCCTGGAAAAGCGTAGGGTGCAACGGAAATTATCGCTTTCTGCATCCTTTCTGTAGTTTGTGGGATTGGAGGGTGCCTTGGGTGGGCAGCCATGCCACACCCTCTCTCCCTCCTCCTGCCATTGAAAGGGCTCGCCACAGGGAAGCACAGGCAACTGTCTCAGGCTACCTGTATTGTTACTAGAAAATGCATTTGTCTGGGCGATGATTGCAGGGGAACGGTCGGTGCAGGAAGGTTTCCGCGCGCGAGGGGACGCTCGGAAGTGCTCGCGCTGAAGTGACGAGGACGCGCCAGTCAGCCACGCACTTCAACAGACACCTCGTCACAATGGCTTCCAGGCCCAAAGGCGTTTTATGTACCGGTCAGAATAAGTGGGGCGGCTTTTGTTTACGAAACATGTTTTGTTTTTGAATGGCGAACCTTTTTTTGTTTTGTTTTGGAATCTGAATATATTATGTCTTTAAACTCATAATGTCGACTTTCGCTGACGTGCGTAGCAGCACGAAACAGAACACACGTTTAAAATTCATTTAACAGAAAAAAAATTAATAAGAGTTTCTGCTGAAAGGGTGCCTTTGCGTCGACCGTTGTGACAGCTGCCACGCAAAGGCAGTGTCCGACGACCTCAGGTAAAGCCACTTCAGCCCGCCGCCCCTCGGCAGCCATTTGCACGCCTACTTGCCTCTGTCTGTCGCGGGCTGGGAGGGCGGGGAGGGCGGGGCGGGGGGCGCCGCATTGTTTGACAATTTCCAGGACGTTAAGCTGACAGCACCGGTTGTTATGCCCGCGCGCCGGGTGCTAATGCCTCTGCCCCGCGAAGGCGGCATCGTGGGGAGGCTGAGGGGAGAGGCACAGTCGCCCCGCGCAGCTCCTAGCGGGCGTAGGCCTCCGGCACGCCTTCGGAATTCGGGCGTATACCGACTGCATCCCGCGGTCAATTTTTCCTAAGTCGTTTACCTACCTCCTCCAAAAGCCACAGCCCGACTGCATCCCGTTCCGTTTTCCTACGTAGTGAGGACTGATTTCTACGTTTATCGTAGTCTGCTTGTTACGATAATGGTATATTTTAATTGAACCACTTCTGTTTTCAATAAATGTCATTTTTTTTAGAGATAAACTGTTTGTTAAACTTTTTGAAAGTAATCAGAATCTTATTCCCACTAATTAAAATAACAACCCTAATATGATGTATCCTGAAAGAGCGCAAATTCTATGCTTGTTATGCGCGCCTGAATACCTAGATACGCCTGTGATCACATCGTAGCATATTCAAACGATTATTCCTAATGTGCATGTTAATTTTTTGAAGCCAAAATAAAACTAGTGATGGTACAACATTACATAGACTTTCTTGTACAATTTGAGTATTTTTTGCAAAATTTAGGGTTATATTGTAACGAGGTTAAAATGTTTTTCGAATCTTATGTACGTTTTCAAATTAAAGGTAGAGATTTTCCCTCAATATTCCTCCTGTTCCTAAAAAAGTATACCTTTAAATCACTTCAGGAACATCAATTTCAAAATATTAGTAATTTTTGCATAATTTTGTATTACATGGTTTAATGTTTTTACAAACATGTCGTACACCTTCAACAGTGAAACCATTCTTTTTAATGGAATAGATATAAGATCTTGAGTTTTTCAAGTAATGTCTGAGTGGATATTAGAATAGTGCAATATTGTATTTCTAGCTGGAACCATGCGAACATTCCACACTTTGTTTGTTTGTGTATGTGTGAAAATAGCCTCATACTGGATTTCAAATTCAGGCAGGATGTGAAACGCATATTGAAACAGTCGTGATGGACCTATTAACTCCTCAATTTAATTTTACAGAAATTCGTAGGCTCCGATCCTTTCTGACAACCCTGCTACGGAGTAGGGCTCACCAGAAGAGTTTAATCTTCAGTCAGTTCTTCATTCCATCTGGTCCCCTCGTGTTTCCCTTCATATTTCCCGAGATATGTTCCCCCACGTCCCCTCGCATGCTCACCGCACCTTTCCTCGCATGATCACTACATGTTTCCTCACAAGCCCATACATATTCCTTTACGTACAACTCACATTCCCTTCCATGTATTCACCATATGTTCTCTCACATTATTATCACATATTCCCCCATATGATCCCCATATGTTTTCCCTAATGTTCCCTCAAATGTTCCCAAACTCTTTCTCACATATTCATCGCATGTTCCTTAATTAGATAATATGGAAATTAAACTGGCAATTCAAAAATTTATAATTCTTTTAAAATTACGAAATACTTTTATAGACGCTTCGGCGGTTTGTAGTACAGTGTTTTCCCTGATGGATAAAACAGCAAGTTCTAAATAGCTATAATATCCCCAAAAGCGAAAATCTCAAAAATAGTAATTGAAGGATTCCCCTCTCCAAACTTGCAATTTCAAAAACCCTTTGAAAGTAAATTTCACAATGGAATCCAACTTTCAGCGTTTCTAGCAATTCGTATTACGGAGTGACGGAGCCATAAATAAAATGTAACAGAATATCCAAAACGGTACCATTTGTAGATTGTACTATAGTAAACATAGCATGTGCCCGTAAGGAGACACGAAGTTTTTAAAGCTCTTGGACGCATCTCGCCTGTCGGACGGAGCGTTGTGCGCGCGGAGAAGCGCGCGCGGAGCCACTGTGCGCGTTGCACCTGTCAAAATAACAAACGCGCGCGGCGGCCGAGGGCGGCCCGCAAATCCCTCCGAGAGGAAGACGATGAGGAGGAAGAAGTCGCCGAGGGCGCCGCAACGCGGAGGGAGGGCCGTTGGGGGAGCGGCCCGGAGACGCTGGGGAGGGCAGGCGTGGCGCAGGGGCCGGCGACACGGCACGGCGCTGAGGACGCGAAGTGAAGCCGGGAATGTTGGCGGGCAAATAGGCTCGGTGATGAAGGATACAAGAAACAGGATAAATGTACAAACGATAGGACTTCCTTTTGAAGGTGGCATATGAATTCCGGGATGAAGAAATCGACATTTCAAACCTACACGTCAAACCTAGTCCGACAAGAGAGTGTGAAAGAGATACAGGCCTAAAGAATATTGAATTCTTAAGCGTACTGGATGGCGCAGGTAACGTAACTGGTGATTCACTACCTAGTGATGGTAGTGGTGAGATGTTGAAGGTCCCGGTAGTGGTAATGGTGGATATAGCGGTAGTGAAGCTGGAGGCAGTGGAAATGGAAAAGCCGGTGGTGGTGGAGGAGGTGCCGGCTTGTTTGTTTGATTGATTGATAAATTTTAATTGGCGTTTCCTTGCGCGTCAACTGATATGGTCATTAGCCCCGTCAGAGTAGCGGACATTATATCGCAGGAGGGGTGGTCTTCTTTCCCCGCTACATGTGAGATCCGGCGCTGCAAGTTGGCTGGCAGAGGTTTCTCCTGTCCGTGCATTTGTCAGCGGGGTACCAGCGGGGTCCAGCCGGGCAAATTCTTATCTCACGACATAGGTGATACTGTAGAGAATATAAATAACAAGTGTGTGTGTGTGTGTGTGTGTGTGTGTGTGTGTGTGTGTGCGCGTGTGTGTGTGTGTGTAAGGGGAGAGGAAGAGACAAGGATGAGGAAGGAAACATCTCGCGTGGTCCTTGACCCGTTTCTTAGGGTACTGCTCTAGTAAGGTCTATTCTTCCGGCATTTATTGATCGTAGAAACAACGGGAAACTCCCGATAACAGTAGCCAGCCGCTAGAATTCTCCTCCAACTAAGCTTCAACTGGGCCCTAAAAACATTGGGTCATGAGATAGAGTGCGCTAGAACCACTCAGGTCCCTTTCCTGAACGCTAGAACTACACTAGTATCACGTGCTCTGTAGTTGTAACAAGTGGTACCGCGGCATACAATGGCGATGGTGGTGGTGGTGGCGGCAATAGTGTAGGTAGTGATAGTGATTACGACGAGGAGGGTAAAGGTAATGGAAAGCATTGCCACAGTTCGTTCCAAAGGCTTTGTCGATCAAAGGTACGGCCTGCCCAGGATGACGACGTGGCAAAGGGAGCGAGGGACCCCTGCGAAAGTACATAATACATGAAGAAGAGAGGGAGTGGTTGGACACCAGAGCGTTACAAGACTGATCCACACTTCTTTGCTGCAAGGAAAAAGCCCACATTCAGAATGTGCATCGTGTCGCCGAAGCAACGATACGAACGTTACAGGAGAAAATCATTCGAGGTAAAATATTTTATTAAAAGCCTCACAAATATCTTACACCCAGCGTGTTATTACAATATCATTAAAAGGAAGTAGTTTCAACCAATGCAGATCGAGATGGTAATGTAAGTTATTCATGCCAATGCGATTATTATCATAGGTCCGTAATTTGCTTCTGAATGCCAAAGTGAACTGAACGCAGATTATTGAATGACGGAACCGGCAGCTAAGACAGTGGGAGAGGACATGTAGTGATGAGGCGAGTGCTGGGCTAAGGTAGCGGTGTAATGTTAAAAGAATGTGTGAAAAGGAAGGCCATCAAGTACATGAAGGAATATATAGGAAGAGAGTGTCGGTAGAATGTGGGTAGTTACAAAAGCTGTAAATCCGGAGTAAACAGGTGAGTTCACAAATATTCAAAATAGTGATACATTGAACGATGGTTAAATTAATTATACTTAGTGAATAGAAAAATCCTTAAGAAAAAAGGCCAGATGAAGGCTGAATAAAAGCCGAAACGTTGGTACATTAAATCACGTTTCTTATTGTGTCATAAACTGAAGAAATGTTCTCACATATAAAGTTAATGAATTTTTCGACAGATTTTTTAGATATCATTTTCTCGCGCTTGTTTATTTTTACCAAGGCATTTCTTCTAGATCGCAGCGCATCAATTGGCAAGGCGACTCCCTTGCCTCTGGTCACAGAAGCCAGCGCCTACTTCTTTTATCTGCCTGAATTATTTTGTAAAAGATTTTCATTGCATCATTTAATTATTTCTTTAAAAAATATTACATTTTTTCTCAATATTTTGAAAAGCACCTGGTGATGGTAATGATTTTAGGATGAGATAAAAAACATGAAGTTCTAATTGCATTTCTGCAGTTTTTAAGGTGAAAGTTTGAACTATATATACTTGTTTTTTTGGAACCTGGCACTTGATGTAAATCACAGTGGCGCATATTGCCTTCATGCTCAGGGCTACCAAAAATGCTGACCTTACAAATAAAGTGACAATATAACAATACATAATATCCGATTATGTACTTTGTTCATTTCGAAAATTATATATATATATATATATATATATATATATATATATATATAGTTATATATATATATATACATATATATATATATTTCATGAAACATTTATTTTTACAATATCTCGTTATACGAACGACGATTGCGCGTTTCTCTAATAAACGCCGTTCAATACACTCATTGTCAACAAAACTAAATTTATATGCAGTTAAAAAAGTTTTTGAAATAACAGTTGTACATCTTACTACGCTCAAAATTATTTTACTTTGCATCTACAGACCTCCAACAAAGCAAGCTTTAGATTATTTCAATTTCGTAGAAAATCTAGAGATAACTCTGAACAAAATTAGTAATCTCTCTTTTAAATCCATTGTTGTATGTGGAGATTTCAATATTGATTTTCTGAGCGAATCCCACGAAAAAGAGCAGTTTCTCAATTTAATTCATTCTTTTAATTTAGATATTACAGTGAACGTACCTACACGGAATACTCTTAAATCACAAACAGCAATAGATCAAATTATAATTAACAAAACCACAACTAGATATGAAATAATAACGAATAATCTAGGTTACAGTGACCACGATGCACAAATTCTTACAATTACTAATAACATGAATACTGACACAATAAATAAAACACGCATGTGCAGAGCATTTACTACAGTTAACATAAAGTTATTTACGGACTACTTGCTGAAAGAATCATGGGAGGCAGTTTATAACGCTATTGACACAAATGAAAAATATAATTTATTTTTCTCAAAGCTTTCATTTCTCTTTAACGCATGCTTTCCTATTAAAAAGAGAAAATTAAACATTTCACGAAAAAGTAATACTTGGATCACAAAAGGAATTAGAACATCGTGTAAAAATAAACGTACTCTCTACTTTATTTCTAAACGTCATGACGTATCTCAAGATTTCCTTATCTACTTTAAAAAATACAAAACATTGTTACGAAAAGTCATAAGGCAGGCTAAAATCATGAAAAACGATCAGGATATTTTGAACTCAAATAATAAAACAAAAGCAATGTGGAATATAATAAACAATACTACCAAATCAACTAGAAAACCCGTAGAGAATGTTGTTTTAAAATATAACGATATAAATGTGAACGATCCGGCAACAGTGGCTAATCTCTTTAACCAATACTTTTCGAGAATTGCTGCCGATCTCACTAAGGGTCTTCAGCCACAAAATTCAAAAACAGACAGTTCACCCAAAATTTTAGACACAATGTTCGTTTCCGAAACTTCTTCCTATGAAATTCTCAAAATAATCGGTAAACTAAAAAATAAATATTCGTCCGGTTTAGATGAATTCCCGGATTCTTTGTTAAAGACTTGTGCGTATGCCATTATACACCCGTTAACTCACATATTTAATGCATCTTTATGCACTGGAACGTTTCCAGATATTTTCAAAACAGCTAAAATTAAGCCGCTTTTCAAAAAAGGCAACAAAAATGAAATTCAAAATTATCGGCCCATTTCTCTTCTATCAGTTTTTTCAAAAATATTAGAGAGACTTTTTTACGTACGAATGGAAACCTTTCTCACTAAACACGACGCGCTTTCAGATTGCCAACATGGATTTAGAAAATCAAAATCAACGGAAACAGCTATATTTTCTTTTCTTAAAGATGTCGCCTCATCATTGGATCAAAACGAGGCACCTATTGGATTATTTTTAGATCTCTCAAAAGCTTTTGACGTCATTGATCATGACATTTTACTTTCCAAATTACCTTCATATGGAATTCGTGGTATTGCTCTAGATTGGTTATGTTCGTACCTTAAACAACGATCTCAGAGAGTTGAAATACCTTACTGGAATGATGGAACATTACGTACGCACCTTTCCGACTCTTTGCCCATTGCATGTGGAGTTCCTCAAGGATCGATTTTAGGCCCTATTCTGTTCCTACTTTACGTAAACGATATGCCCTCGACGATTCGAAACGGAAGAACAGTTCTCTTTGCGGATGATACGAACATCCTTTGCAATAAAGAAACCGTAAATAGTACAATATCAGATGTTTCAAATTGGTTCCGAAATAACAAATTAATAGTAAACGAAAAGAAAACGGTTTTAATGCAGTTTTCCATATCAAATAAACAATTCTGTGCTCCATTGAAAATGAACGGTGTACCATTGACTGATGTTAAGGCAACAAAATTTTTAGGGCTCTCAATTCAGTCAAACCTTAAATGGAACGTCCATTTAAATGAATTGAACACAAAATTAAGTTCATTATGCTACGCGTTCAGAATTCTTGCAAATTCAGTCAGCCTTCATACTGCTCGTTGTGTATATTTCGCGAATGTTCATTCCCGCCTGAGATATGGCATAATATTCTGGGGAAATACATCTTATAGCTCCCAGACTTTTAGATTACAAAAACGAATTGTACGAATAATAACCAAATCCCACCCACGTGATTCATGTAAGCCTCTCTTCATTAATCTAGGAATTCTACCATTACCGTGTCTTTTTATTTACGAATCAGTGGTTTTTGTAAAAAATGACTTGCTCAAGGGCGGGAATATTTTTCAGAAAATGCCGAAGTCTATTACTATAACACTCGACGTAGAAATCATATTCATCAGGTGACAGTATCAACAGCTCATTACAAAAAATTCACATACAATACATGTACATTATTTTACAACACTTTGCCAGATGACATTAAACGATTAAATTCAATAGAAAAGTTTAAATCCCAAGTGAAATCGTTTCTGCTGCATAACTGTTTCTATACAATTAGAGACTATACTGAGCATCACAAGAAAAGTAACATTAATTTTAACAATGATACATAATGCATTATTTACCATTTGGACTGTATAAATAAGTATAAACAACCTGTAACAACTATTGTACTACAGCTTCCGGGTCAATGACCCCCATCTCGATCAGGTTTTTCGTCCAGTTTCCCTGATCCATTGAGCAAATGCTGAGATGGCCCCTTGTTTTGCTTCTGGACATAAATGTAACTTCATTTTCTGTGCACGTCTTCTAGAATTCAGTGGAAATACAATTATTCAAATTATCGTTTCCATGTTGTCGCGGCAGGAAGTAATAAGAGCCAAAATTTATTGCTTATTTATCTTTGAAAATAGATTTTATTACATGGGAGTTTTTTTTGTTGTTTTTTTCTCCCTTGCAAAATTCAAAATTTATTGCTTATTTACCCTTGAAAATAGATTTTTTACATGGGAGTTTTTTTGTTTGTTTTTTCTCCCTTTCAAAATTCAAAATTTATTGCTTGTTTATCCTTGAAAATAGATTTTATTACATGGGAGTTTTTTGTTTTTTTTTCTCCCTTTCAAAAATTCAAAATTTAAGTAGTATATGACTTAGTGTAGGGATCACAGAATTTTGAAAATGTGCACACAATTCACTTTTCCCCATAGCACGTCATACGCAGTTTTTAACTGTTTTTTTGACGTAAAAAAATAAATAAAAAAATAAATAAAATAAATAAACTTCCCGAAGTTTGTTGGGACATTTTTTCCAAATATCTTACCAAATATCTGACAATAGTTCACTTTCGCACTGTCGCACAATTTAATACGTTGCAATTTTAACACTTACTAGTGAAAACACGTCAAAATTTGACGGTGAGATCTGAGATAAATGTAAATACTGTGCCCAGACTAATATTCACAATACGTTGCATAGTTTGGGTCTTCAGGGTATAACGAAGATTTTCTGTGATGAGTTCCAAAAATTTTGAACACGTATGGCCCATGACCAGGTGGCAATGCAATATCGGCATCAAATGACACAAAAGAAAGAGCACTATTATACTGACGGATATTATTTCTAAAGTTTTTTGATGTGTCATCATCTCCTATAAACAATTTTGATTTCTTCTGGAATATTGCTCGAAGGTAAACTTATTTTCCCATTTAAGCAATACAGAGTAAACTCGTTTGCAGAATTTCTCTCACATGGGAAGTACAAAGCAGAACAAAACTGACATTTCATAGACAACGACCCACAGAAAACGAAATGATCTCACTATCACGACACCTACGCTGACTTTCTCTTTCCCCGCGTCCAGTTAATGTACGTTTGCGACTTTTGGGGCGCGTGGAAAAGGATTCGGAATTCGACATAACCTGTGAACAACTTCACTAGTTCAGAACAAATGAGCAGTAAAACACACTGTCCGTATGTTCTCTACAAAATACACCACAACAGCAAACACATGCAAACTGTCAACGCCTCAATGCAATAATTACACTGAAACAAACCCTTGACGAATTGTAAACACATTTCAACAATCTAAACAATACATCAAGCAGTGCCACCATGAAGCAGCGTGGACATCTATCGACTCATATATATATATATATATATATATATATATATATATATATATATATATATATATATATATAGATTTTGAAACAGCCACCCTTTGGAAGAAAACAATTGACTATTGATAAGCGTACTATTAAAGAAATATTTAATTAATTAATTTACACACTAAATGTTGGTGAATCAACACAAACAATATTTGATAACACATCTAGGGATCACATTCTTTCATTTAAAGGAAAAAAATACTACAATCGACTCAGTAGAAGCTCTAAACGAATCCATGGCAAAAATACCTTATTTTTTTAAATATATAGATAACACACTTAATATAGTCCATTATGTATTTGTACACTCATCACCAATCGTGTGTGTCGTGCACAAAAGCGCATTTCTAATTTATTCTATCCATTTACTGCCCACTGCTTCCGAACTGCTCCGAGCGTGCCATGAAATTACTCGGGAAATCGGCAACCTCAGTCGTCGGCTGGCCCTTTCTGACCAGTAGGAGGGAGGAGAGAGTCGTGCAACGAACGTGCGTTGTGTGAATGCCGTTGAGTGCCAGCGGTTTCTTCGGCGTTGCCGCCTCTTAAAAGAACTGATGTGCTGACTAGCGAGCGATTTAACACACACCTCAATAGAACAGATTGTATGGAATTTTGAAAAATGTATGTCACCGAAAATGTGACCTATAATTATTTTTAATATAATATAGCTTGTCAGATTTTTATTGTATTTTTCTCGGGCTACCGCCGATAGCCTCGGTAGCCCACAGTATGCGCCACTGGTAAATCAGCTGTTGACGGTTTCATCTAATCGGGATCTTACACGACACTACAGTGACATCACCGTGATGACGTTTTAGCTCTGGATTGGATGACTCCGTAACAGCTGATTTACGTCATGTGCCTGTTTATAAAAACCCAAGTATACGCTTCGTACAGTATGCCCGGGCACGCAAGGCAGATAAGGGTTTACCTGGTGGTGAGGCGGTGATTACGAGCGAGTGAGGGGAAGGAGCCTCTCTCCGAAGGCAGGCGCCAGCGCGCGTGGTGTATGAGTACGGGAGGAGGAGGGAGGTCGGTCGCCAACGGCCGTTTGGCGCGGCGGGCGAGGAGGCGGTTTCACACGCGCCTTTGTGGTGTGAAGGGCGCGACGCGAACCCTCCCCCTCCCCAGCGCGCGCCAGGAGCGAGCATGCGATCGCCCTTTCATCTCGCCGCCTCCTTCGCGCTGCTTCCGCTTCCGGTCCACGCGTTTCCGCACCTGGAGGCGGTGGCCGTCCCTCGTGCCCCGCCCCCCATCGGTCGCGCGAGCGCAGCGGAAAATGCGCGCTGGAAGACCTCGCTACCCAGCGCTGGACCGCAGCTAGCAATGGCAAATTTTACATCGAT
>BLKR01016001.1:0-40694 GCA_011170035.1 Teleogryllus occipitalis
AAACGTGCAGTCTGGAGTGCGCGTTTTCTGTACGTCCAATCTGCACGAAAACTGTACCGTGTATACCGGACGAAACGGTTTTGCTAATTTTAATTCTGCCGCTTGAGGCGCTTGAGTCAAACTAGATTTTCTGCATGAAAAATAATGAACATGTTCATATAGAAAACGTGCAGTCTGGAGTGCGCGTTTTCTGTACGTCCAATCTGCACGAAAACTGTACCGTGTATACCGGACTAAACGGTTTTGCTAATTTTAATTCTGCCGCTTGAGGCGCTTGAGTCAAACTAGATTTTCTGCATGAAAAATAATGAACATGTTCATATAGAAAACGTGCAGTCTGGAGTGCGCGTTTTCTGTACGTCCAATCTGCACGAAAACTGTACCGTGTATACCGGACGAAACGGTTTTGCTAATTTTAATTCTGCCGCTTGAGGCGCTTGAGTCAAACTAGATTTTCTGCATGAAAAATAATGAACATGTTCATATAGAAAATGTGCAGTCTGGAGTGCGCGTTTTCTGTACGTCCAATCTGCACGAAAACTGTACCGTGTATACCGGACGAAACGGTTTTGCTAATTTTAATTCTGCCGCTTGAGGCGCTTGAGTCAAACTAGATTTTCTGCATGAAAAATAATGAACATGTTCATATAGAAAACGTGCAGTCTGGAGTGCGCGTTTTCTGTACGTCCAATCTGCACGAAAGCTGTACCGTGTATACCGGACGAAACGGTTTTGCTAATTTTAATTCTGCCGCTTGAGGCGCTTGAGTCAAACTAGATTTTCTGCATGAAAAATAATGAACATGTTCATATAGAAAACGTGCAGTCTGGACTGCGCGTTTTCTGTACGTCCAATCTGCACGAAAACTGTACCGTGTATACCGGACTAAACGGTTTTGCTAATTTTAATTCTGCCGCTTGAGGCGCTTGAGTCAAACTAGGTTTTCTGCATGAAAAATAATGAACATGTTCATATAGAAAACGTGCAGTCTGGACTGCGCGTTTTCTGTACGTCCAATCAGCACGAAAACTGTACCGTGTATACCGGACTAAACGGTTTTGCTAATTTTAATTCTGCCGCTTGAGGCGCTTGAGTCAAACTAGATTTTCTGCATGAAAAATAATGAACATGTTCATATAGAAAACGTGCAGTCTGGACTGCGCGTTTTCTGTACGTCCAATCTGCACGAAAACTGTACTGTGTATACCGGACGAAACGGTTTTGCTAATTTTAATTCTGCCGCTTGAGGCGCTTGAGTCAAACTAGATTTTCTGCATGAAAAATAATGAACATGTTCATATAGAAAACGTGCAGTCTGGACTGCGCGTTTTCTGTACGTCCAATCTGCACGAAAACTGTACCGTGTATACCGGACGAAACGGTTTTGCTAATTTTAATTCTGCCGCTTGAGGCGCTTGAGTCAAATTAGATTTTCTGCATGAAAAATAATGAACATGTTCATATAGAAAACGTGCAGTCTGGAGTGCGCGTTTTCTGTACGTCCAATCTGCACGAAAACTGTACCGTGTATACCGGACGAAACGGTTTTGCTAATTTTAATTCTGCCGCTTGAGGCGCTTGAGTCAAACTAGATTTTCTGCATGAAAAATAATGAACATGTTCATATAGAAAATGTGCAGTCTGGAGTGCGCGTTTTCTGTACGTCCAATCTGCACGAAAACTGTACCGTGTATACCGGACGAAACGGTTTTGCTAATTTTAATTCTGCCGCTTGAGGCGCTTGAGTCAAACTAGATTTTCTGCATGAAAAATAATGAACATGTTCATATAGAAAACGTGCAGTCTGGACTGCGCGTTTTCTGTACGTCCAATCTGCACGAAAACTGTACCGTGTATACCGGACGAAACGGTTTTGCTAATTTTAATTCTGCCGCTTGAGGCGCTTGAGTCAAACTAGGTTTTCTGCATGAAAAATAATGAACATGTTCATATAGAAAACGTGCAGTCTGGACTGCGCGTTTTCTGTACGTCCAATCAGCACGAAAACTGTACCGTGTATACCGGACTAAACGGTTTTGCTAATTTTAATTCTGCCGCTTGAGGCGCTTGAGTCAAACTAGATTTTCTGCATGAAAAATAATGAACATGTTCATATAGAAAACGTGCAGTCTGGACTGCGCGTTTTCTGTACGTCCAATCTGCACGAAAAACCAAGCCAAATGCTTCGACGGTCGTGGTTTTCGCTAATTTTAATCTCCTGCCGCTTCTTGAGGCGCTTGAGTCAAACTAGATTTTCTACGAAAAAAATAATGAACATGTTCATATAGAAAACGTGCAGTCTGCGCAAGCGTTTTCTGTACGTCCAATCTGGCACGAAAACTGTACCGTATACCGGACGAAACGGTTTTGCTAATTTTAATTCTGCCGTGCTTGAGGCGCTTCTTTTGAGTCAAACTAGATTTTCTGCATGAAAAAAAAATAATGAACATGTTCATATAGAAAACGTGCAGTCTGGACTGCGCGTTTTCTGTACGTCCAATCTGCACGAAAACTGTACCGTGTATACCGGACGAAACGGTTTTGCTAATTTTAATTCTGCCGCTTGAGGCGCTTGAGTCAAACTAGATTTTCTGCATGAAAAATAATGAACATGTTCATATAGAAAACGTGCAGTCTGGACTGCGCGTTTTCTGTACGTCCAATCTGCACGAAAACTGTACCGTGTATACCGGACGAAACGGTTTTGCTAATTTTAATTCTGCCGCTTGAGGCGCTTGAGTCAAATTAGATTTTCTGCATGAAAAATAATGAACATGTTCATATAGAAAACGTGCAGTCTGGAGTGCGCGTTTTCTGTACGTCCAATCTGCACGAAAACTGTACCGTGTATACCGGAGGAAACGGTTTTGCTAATTTTAATTCTGCCGCTTGAGGCGCTTGAGTCAAACTAGATTTTCTGCATGAAAAATAATGAACATGTTCATATAGAAAACGTGCAGTCTGGAGTGCGCGTTTTCTGTACGTCCAATCTGCACGAAAACTGTACCGTGTATACCGGACTAAACGGTTTTGCTAATTTTAATTCTGCCGCTTGAGGCGCTTGAGTCAAACTAGATTTTCTGCATGAAAAATAATGAACATGTTCATATAGAAAACGTGCAGTCTGGAGTGCGCGTTTTCTGTACGTCCAATCTGCACGAAAACTGTACCATGTATACCGGACTTAACGGTTTTGCTAGTTTTTATAGAAGAAAAGTGTTTGCGCGTTGTGCGGCAGGGCGCGGCGGTGAGCGCGGCGGAGGGCGGCGGCGCGACGGCGCTGCACGTGGCGGCGGCCGAGGGCCAGGCGCGCTGCGCGGAGGAGCTGGCGCGGCGCTGGGGGGCGGCGCTGGAGGCGCGCGACGCCGCGGGCCGCACGCCGCTGCACCGCGCCGCCGCCAGGGGCCACGCGGGCTGCGTGCGCGCGCTGCTGCGCGCGGGCGCCCGCGCCGACGCGCGCGACGTGGCCGGGCGCGCGCCCGCGCACTGCGCCGCCGCCGCGGGCCACCCGCGCTCGCTGCGCGCGCTCGCCCGCCACGGCGCGCCCCTGCACGCCAGGTCCACCTCCACTTTCTTTTTTTCATTCTGCGTCTCATCCTACTTTCTATGATTCATTGATTTTTTCCTGTTTCCGGGCGCGTCAACTGCTCTGGTCATTAGTTCCGTTTGTGTAGTGCATTTTTTTTTTCGGGAGATGGCGGGGATCTTCCCCCGATGGATGGCGAGATCTGGCGCCGACCTACCGTCGGCTAGTGGGGTTTCCCCATAACCAGGACTCTCCCACCAACGGGGCACCGCCCCAGCCGGGACAAGCTCTAAACTCCCGACCTGTCTCCCGGAATATGTGGTAGTGTAGTGCATGTTAGTGTAAGAGTGTGTGCAAAGGGAGAGGATAGGACAAGGAATGGGAAGGACAGATCGCGCGCGGTCCGTGGCCCATTTAGTAGGGTACTGCTCCGCTATTCGCCTGGTGTTGATCGGAGAAACCACGGAAAACTACCGATGAGAGCTGCTGGCCGCTAAAATTCTCCTCCAGACAGCGAACGAATTCGACCTAGCTGAAAAGCTAGTGTCGAAAATCCTGCCGCCGTCAGGACTCGAAACTAGGACCTCCCGGTCAGAGGCGCTGCAGTGACATCAGTTGATGTACTGAGCTACCGCTCCCGGTCCCTCCTACTTTCTAAATTGATGCTAGAAATCACTGCAACTGAAGCGTCGATTACTTCATTCAAAATGTATTCCAAATTAATCTTTCTGTCGCTTTTTCTTACCCGATGCTATCGATCATATTTGTATATTTTTTTTCTTACTCAGGACCTTCTACAAAATAACGTAATGGAAATCCAGTATTTTCAAATGACTTAATATTGTTGTCTGCAAACAGAGTGGTATCATACTGGCTGCAAAAGAAGCATTAGAATGATGGCTAGGGATATCAAATTTTTGCGTATTCACTGATAAGACCAAAATGCCTTCAAAAATATAATTACAAATAATTTCCGCATTAATATTGCTAACATTTAGCTTATAATGTATGTACTGAATAACGTCTTGTAAAAACGTATTCGTTTCGATTTGAGTTCCAAAATATTTTGTAAAGGAAATTCCGCAAACTCAAATATTATATATATATATATATATATATATATATATATATATATATATATATATATATATATATATATATTTAAATAAATTCCAGCACTTCTTCAGATGTGTACAAAAACTGTTTTTTTCGTGAAGCACACACTCTCCTCACTTTGTGTATCTGTTTATGGTCTATATTCTTTTAAAACTGTTTTGTCGCTTTCTTTCATAATGTGCTGCAATACTTGCCGCTTGCTCAATTACACTTGACTCCTTTCATTTGACCTCTGGGAAGGTTCCCACGTTTTTGCTCTAATTAATTTTTCGCGAAACAACACGATGCTCACCAGATGATGAAAATGACGGCGTTGGTTTTATCTTGATGATTAAATTAGTCTTGAGCCTAAACAAATTTATTCTGATAAAATATTCTCAGCGTTTATCTTTATAACACTTTTTTTAAAAAAAGTATAAACGACAAATTTTGTTCAAAATATTTTTTATTCATTCAATGAATTTGCTTTATTTTTAATATTCCCAATTTTATACCGATTGCTTAGTCGTAATTTAATTTTTCCAATTATATTAGCATAATCTGCTCATCTCTATCACGAACTGTACGCCACAAATTGAAGTGTATATTTCTGAAATGATGCATGTATACAGAAAAAACAATAATTTGTCAAGATTTGCACTTTCTGCAGTTAGATCTTCATGGAACATGATTAATAATAACCTACTAACAGTATAAGCCATGCTCGAAACTCATCAAACCCGTTGCGTAAACTTATTTAAGAACGCCGTGGGCGAAACGCAATGAGACAACTAAAGAATATAAATTAAATATGAAATAAAGAGAAACATATTATGCATAAGTAGCCTACGTATTACATTTTTATATTTCTTTTCAGAATTATCATTAATAACAAAATTAACCGAACAATTATTAATTAATTTATTAATTGTTGATTTAAAGTATCGAGCCCATAATGATGACGGAGCTAACAAAATTCTTCGACTGATCATCTATTTATTTTAAAATTATATTTTCAACAGAAGTGTTGTTTCTTTCGATGCTCTCCTTTTGAATTCATTGTTTGGTGAGGTGCATTGTCGCCTTGATTTCTGAGGCTGCAAAAGTATTTTAATATTATTTGCCAATTCACCAAAATGCTTTGGCACCATTTCTTCAACGTTTATCTCCGTTAGACTTTCTGAAGTCATATTTCAACCTACTTGTACAAAAGTAAATGGATTCCAGTCAGTATCGTAACACTTTTCTTGTAAAGAATAAGGAAAGGTGTCGACAATACGAAGGACAATTGCGAATTGTTACAATGTTTCGCACACGATTCCCGATGTTTCACGTACAATGAAAAAATCAGCTGTTTGGCAGACTGAAAACAAGCACGAGAGAGCGCGCTTCCCGCAGGGCGTATTAAAAAATATACTTCCATTGTTCGTGTACAAGATCAAGGGAAGACACAGACGTGTTAATAAATCATTTAAGCATACTCTTTCTCATACAGTTGCTGTAAAAACGAAATAATGAAATATAAGAACACTTTGCAACACCAACAAAAAAAAATGGAGCTACTTATTTTTGCACCCTTGTATTTGATTTTATATATATATATATATATATATATATATATATATATATATATATATATATATTTGTTTCTTTTTTTTTCTTTTGTTTTTGCGTGGTGAGTTAGCGCGAAGTGGGGCCGCGTGTGCGCAGGAACCTGTTCGAGGAGACGGTGCTGCACGCGGCGGCGGGCGCGGGGCGCGGCGCGTGCGTGGAGGCGCTGCTGGCGCGCGGCGCCGACGCCCTGGCGCGCGACACCTTCGGCCGCACGCCGCTGCACGGCGCGGCGGCGGCGGGCAAGGCGGCGTGCGTGCGCGCGCTGCTGCGCACGCCGCCCCCGGCCTCGGCGCGCGCCCCGCCCCCCGCGGCCCCGCCGCCGCCCCCGCCGCCCGGCGCCGCCGCCCTGCGCGCCGCCGTCGCCGCGCGCGACGCCTGCGGCCGCACGCCGCTGCACCTGGCCGCCGCCGCCGGCCACGCCCTCTGCGCCTCGCTGCTGCTGCGCGAGGGCGCCGACGTCATGGTCAGCCCCTCACCACTATCACATTTACACTTTACCAACGTGTTTGAACATTTTGCTACATTTATATAATGAATTATATATATATATATATATATATATATATATATATATATATATATATATATATATATATATATATATTACCAATTATATACATAAACCGGGAGCGGTAGCTCAGTGCATCAACTGATGTCACTGTAGCGCCTCTGACCGGGAGGTCCTAGGTTCCCACTCCCCATGGCGGCAGGATTTTCGACACTAACTTTTCAGATAGGTCGAATTCAGTCGCTGTCTGGAGGAGAATTCTAGCGGCCGGCTGCTCTGATCGGTTGTTTTCCTTGGTTTCTCCGATCAACACCAGGCGAATGCCGGGGCAGTACCCTAACAAACGGGACACGGACCGCGCGCGATCTGCCCTTCCTCTTCCTTGTCCTATCCTCTCCCCTTGTACACACACTTACACTAACATGCACTACACTACCCCATATGCCGGGAGACCGGTCGGGAGCTTAGAGTTTGTCCCGGCTGGGGCGGTGCCCTGCTGATGGGAGAGTCCTGGTTATGGGGAAACCCCACTAACCGACGGTAGGTCGGCGCCGGATCTCGCCATCCAGCGGAAGAAGATCACCGCCATCTCTCTCTCTCTCTCTCTCTCTCTCTCTAGAGAGAGAGAGAACATGCACTACACTAACGGTACTAATGACCAAAGCAGTTGACGCGCCTGGAAACACGAAAAAATCAATTATATACATAACATACGACGTGTATATATATATATATATATATATATATATATATATATATATATATATATATATATAAGGGGCAGATTTCAAATATCTACCACCAATGAACGACAATAGATAGACACACATACGACACATCATTGAATAGAGGAAAATCCAAAGTTTTATTTTGTACATTCAACTTTTGCACCATTTGTTGCGCGACAACCGATAATCCATTTCCTGCCACGCATGAATTAACTGATCGCTGGTTATTGAGCTCACTGGTGTAAGAAGTCTATCTCGATCTTATAGAGTAACAGGCTCAGGTGGTACATAAACTTCTATCTATTATGAACCCACATAGATAAAAATTGCACGGGCGCCAGATCTGTGACCTGGGAGGCGGCTTACGATGAACAAGGTCACCCACTTGTTTAAATCCATCGTCCTGAATTGTACCGTTAGATACTGCCGTACCTCGTAGTGAGGTGGAGCGCCATTCATCGGAAGAAAATAGTCTTTCAGCAAAGTGTCATATTGCAACATTGCAATGCAAACTTTTGATCTCCAGGACGATGAAATTACGTGAAGTAATTTCAACATATACGGGTTTTGACACTCGTTTTTTAAGCTCACGTCGTACCATTGGTAGGTGAATTCGAAGTTCTCTGCTTTGTCTTCTTGTGGATTTTGTAGGGCTACGTTCGCACGCCAATCGGATAAGCTAAACACTGGATGCTTTTCTTCGTCCAGTGATGAGTCATGTCACACTTCGCAAGGGTCAGGACATTAACAGACACTGGCGCACTGTGTAAGCTGACGGGGTAAAGCAACCATTACCTCATCGGTGGAAATGACTCAGGGTAACAAGAGCCACTCCTCCAGCGTTCCTAAGCGGGGGTCCTAGGGTTCGAGTTCCGACGGCAGCGAATTGATTATTTCGTGTTTCCGGGCGTCAACTCCTTTGGTACTTAGTCCCGTAAGTATAGAGCATGTTTTTATCACATGGGGTGACGGTTGTCTTCCCCCGTTGAATGATGACACCCGGAGCCAATCTACACTTCGATTTGCGGGATTTTCCTCCACATATTTCCCCCAAGCGGGGCACCGCTCCACCCGGGACAAGCTCTAAGCTTCTCACTGGTCTCCCTAAATGGGTGGTGGTGTCGGGCGTGCAAGTGTAGGACAAGGAAGAGGAAGGAAAGATTGCGCGCGGTCCTTGGCCAGTTTGTTAAGGTACTGATATGGTATTCGCCTAGAGTTGATCGGAGAAACCACGAAAGACTACCGATCAGAGTAGCCAGCCGCTAGAAGTTTCCTCCAGAGAGCGGCTGAACTCGACCTAGCTATCTCGCTAGTGTCAAAAACCCTGCTGTAGTTGCGAATCGAACTCTAGAACCTCCCGGTCAGAGTCACTACGGTGACATCAATTATTTGATGCCCTGAGCCACCTCAACCAGTACGGCGGCGGATTTTTGACACTAGCTACGTAGGTAGGTCAAATTCAGACACTGACTGGAAAAGAATTTTAGCGACCGGCTGCTCTGATCTTTAGTTTTCCGTAGTTTCTCCGATCAACACCAGACGAACACCGGAGCAGTACCCTAAAAAACGGGCCACGGGCAGCGCGTGATCTTTCATCGTTGTTCCCTTCTCTCCGTACATACATCCTCACTCTTTTAATGCAGTAGACTATCATTCATACCACCTGGGAACGTAGAGCTTTTCCCGGTAAGGGTGGTGCCCAATGACAGAGATATCGGGAAGGAGTACGGCACATTCACAACCCGACTTGTCGGTCGGAGATGAATGGCACGTTCTGACAGGAAAACATGCCACTTCCTGGGATGATAACCATCGTAATTTACGCGCCAAGAAACACAACACGATCATTCAATAGCTCCTTGCCTCTCATCCCATGGCGACACTTGCAATCTAACTTGCTTTATGTTTCGTTTCAAGTAAATTATGCAATTGACCTCTTCTTAGCAATTCTTTCTTTCCTCTTCTTAGCAATAACCACAAGGGTCGATAGTGGGTCGATTATCTTGTTTTCTGTCAAAACAATGAGAACATATTTTCATGCAGTACAAATATTTATAATTACAAAACCCATTTTAGGAATCAGTATCAATAGCTCATTATATGAAATACATTTATAATACATGTATACCTGTCTTACTTTATATTATATTGACAGGTGACATTAAACATTTAAAATCGATTCACAAGTTTAACCACCAGGTAAAATCTTTTCTGCGGATTATCTATTTATATGAATCAGAGACTATACTGACTAACCAAAAAATAATAGTTATTTTAAGAATATTTAATGAATTAGTTAATATTTGTACTATATGATTTAAAAAACATTACATTTGCCTTAACAAATAATGTACTTCACGTTCACAATGTAGCGCTATGCGCACATTTTGCATTTTGTTGAGCTCTTCTTCTGCTTGTTGTGGTGCAGTGTGGGAGTAGACTCGATGTTGTAGGTTATTATTTTATTAACAACAGGTGCCGGTGGTGTAACGGTTAGCATATCGGGCTGTTATTTCAAAGTTCGCGGATTCAAACCAGATCGAAGCCGTGGATTTTTAAGGGCGAAAAAATCCTTCGTACGCCTTTCTTCGGAGGGGAAGTAAAGCCGACTGTCCCATGTTAGTACATTTACTGCATGTAAAAGATCCTCAAGCCTAAACGAAACCTCTGAGCTAAATTCAAATCGCCTGTTTCGTCGCCCAAGTAATACCTTCTTTCTCCCCTAGTAGGAGAAAGGAGCGTAACGAAATTTGCGTGGTCAGACGGAAGAACAGGCCTCATGGCCTGAGTCTCGCCACATAAAATAAGGCATTTATTCATTCATTCATTTATGATGAAAGGTTTGGTAAGAGATTTTGGAGCGAGAATGTGGAGACGTTTGCAGATTGCATTCCGCCATACGTGACGTAGAGTTGGCTTTTAGTTTAAGGCAATGCAATGGTGTGCAGGCGGAGGACGAGAGCGGCGAGCGCGCGCAGGAGGCTGCGCAGCGCCTGCAGCACGCGGCGGTGGCGCGCCTGCTGGTGCAGTCCGGCGGCTGCAAGGGCACGCAGTGCGACGGGCCCGCCGCCACGCTCAGCGTCTGCCTCTCCGACCGGCCCGGCCACGCCCACTCCCCGCCCCAGGGCCAGGGCCAGGGCGAGGGCCGCGCCCGCTCGCGCCACCGCACGCGCTCCCGCGACCACGCCCCTTGCCAATAAACGCCCTGCACACTCTCCTTATTTCTGCTACACTCAACGGCGTCGCCAGCCTCCTTGGCCGTATTCGAACACCTCCCTGCCATAACATTCCACATTCTCGGCAGTTTGTCAAACAAAATTTGAAGCATGTATCCAATTACTCTATTTGCAGCAACTGCAATTCGACTTTTCTCGTGAGAAATTTGTGAACCCTTCTGAATGATTCTGAATCGTTTTAAATTTGTTTCCTTCATATTTTATTTGATGAAGACCACTGAAATAAAAATCTTGACATCGGAATTTTGAGTAGAAGATCTCCGTTCGCGCCTTCCGTTTCTGAGGATGCGCACCCTTCCTTGGCGACGCTCCCTGCCGCAACTAAAGCCCCGCTTTCTTGGATCTCGTACAAAATAAATAAAACATTAATTTAAATAATGATTCAAAAATATGATTTTATTCAATTCATTTAAACCACCGCCTCCTTATAAACCATATATCTTACACTTTTTTTAAATGCAGTTTCCTCTAGAACAGCGTTTGCCAACCGTAGACGAAATGACGTCAGAGAGCCTTGCCCTCCGTGAAATAGCGCTCGGAGAAGCAGTGCGAGCAAAGGTGGAGGCAAGCATCGACAGACTGCGGTCGCTAGAGACCTAAACAACGGGCCATTGCCTGTCAGTGGAAGACCATCTACTCCCCTTAATATTCTTTCGATTTGGTAAAAAAAGTTTCTTTCTGGAGATACTGAAACAATAACCAAGTGTTTACTGTGATCGAAAGAACTGCAATATGTTATTAAGTCCAAACTACAGATGCATTACGCAGCTTTGTGATCCAGAGAAACTCGCGAGATAAAAATAAATTCTGAGAAATCTGACAGAGAGCCCGCAATCATCGGATGAGTAAAGGATTTTGCAGATTGCAGATTATGGAAAAGGTTCTGAAAATCAAGAGGATTTACAACATTCTCAAACAAAGCTGTATATGAAAGAACGAAGCCGGGGTCCAAATTCTCCCACGTGACCCCTCCCGGGTACCTACTTGCTAGCATTAATTATTGTTTCAGAAGTAAATAAATTGTAATATTATATAACATTGTATAAAATATTATTGTCCTAAAATGTTAAAACTGTCTTTTCCAAAAATGTTATGAAATATAAGAATGGAAATAGAAATTGAGTACTGGTTATAACAAAAGAGTCAGATTTTACTTCAAGTTATGTAATATTGCATGCTCTATTATTTAATTTTTACTTTCTCGTATACATACGGGAATAATATACGTGGTGTAGAGAAAGCTATGTAATGCTCCGGAAAATCGATGTCGAGATTTCAACGGAAATACAAGTTTTAGGGTCCCCTAATACCAAAAAAGGATTTTTTTCAAAACGTCGGTCTGTCCGCCCGTCTGTCTTTCGTATGTGAAGAAAACTAGCGCCTAAACCACACGTGCAATCTTTTACAAATTGAAGAAACCCCTGTTCATCTGGCTCTAGTTGAAGCTTTGAAATTTTGAAAAACATTCTTTAAAGTTTGGGGGTACTTTGTATAAAGCTCTACGAACATTTCAAATTTTTTTAAAAAATGGCTCCGATTTCTTGTAAGAACAGAGTAAAATACACTTATAAAAGTGGCATAGGTCCAATTTCCACGGTTAACTCTGAATTTTCGAAAATTGCGAAAGTTTGAATTTTTTTCGTCTTCCTACAACTATACAATTAAAAATAAATATTTTCCCTTCCTTCACATTAAAATTTGTGGTCCATAAATATCTCTTTCATTAAGGTAATGTAGATGTTTTGATAATTTTGGTAGTTTTCGTGCAATATTGCATGCAATTTTAAAAAATAACAAAAGCAAGATTTTCTTATAAACGATTCCAAATTTTTTCTTAAAATTTTTGGTAGGGATAGTCCCAAATGTACCCATCCGATGACATAAACAACACATTGCTCTATTCTTTGTTTTTTCAAAATTACAAAAATGTAATATTGACTTGTCTCTCACGTCGGTAATATTTACTTTAAAGGCAATTTCTTCACTTTATTAGATTTATGAGCACATGTGCTTTAAATAATGTCAAATAGAGTTTCTTGAAAACTCAACAGTTTTCTGTAAAAATGAACCCAAAATTTCGCATTTTCAGAAAGACTCAAACACCATTTTCTCAAAAATGACCCCAGATTTTTTAAATGGATAGTTCTAATTGCACTAATTATTCGGACGTAAAGTTCATTTTGTGTATTCTTTCTCTTCTCAAAAATCAAAAAAATTTAATATTTTTGAAATATCTCCCACGCCGTTAATATGCACATTTCCATATATTTATATACATTATTTCTTTTGTTAGTTGAAGTACTTCAAATTACTTCAAAGAAAGGTTTTTTGAAAACTCAGTAGATTCCTGCGAGAAAGAGCTTAAAATTTCGCATTTTCAGTAATGCTTATTTGCCAGTTTCCTAAAAACGGCGTCAAAGTTTTCAATGAAAATAGCTACTTAGGGCGACGTTACAGACTTTTTTAATATTCTTAAAATATAATTTAGGTTCTACTATTCGGAAACCGAAAAATTGCGAAAATTAAAAAAAAAAAATATTTTGGCCGCAATAGATGGACGCAGGCAAGAAGGGACAAGACTGTACAGTACCAGTCCACCACAAGGAAATGAGAAAACTTTACTACGAGAAAGTCTGTGGCATTCTGTAGCACCTCTAGTTCATATTGTGGTTGAATCATACACATTCTAAATAACAATTATCATTTAAATAACGTAATGATGTATATTCCAAGCGAACCTCCCCCCCCACTTGATATCATCACGGGGACACTGTGCGCGACGGGGGAGTATTTTGTTCCGCGGCTCCGTTCGTAGCAGGAGAGCATTATATCTGTGACGTTACGGAGCATTGAGTTGGCAAGCACTGTTCTAGAATATTGCTTTCAAGAACTTCTGTAGAGTGTTGGTCGCACTTGACCTCAAGGCTTAAATAGCAAAATTTTATCTCACTGTCTCCTAATTATCACATTTCTCTCACACGCAACCAATATTTTTAAAAGCTCTCTAAAAAATGAGGCCACGGAGATGAGCCGAATTGAACTTTGACTTTAAAAATATGAAAGATTTGTTTAAAATCATTTTTTTCTGTCTATTTCTTCAATATACTATAATATTTTTGATCTTTGATTTTTAAAGACAGGACATTTTTCATATTAATATTTATTACATAATACATAACGCAACGTTTTATAAATTATTTGTTTCCATCATCAGGCATAATTGAAATAAATAAATATATTATTTAAACAATGGTCAGTTATAAACAGAAGAATATGTTGTTCTTGTACACAAGTCACATTAAACCACATCGTGATAAATACTCTATGAAAGGAAGTAGTCAGAAAGAGGTTGAGAGGGACATCATAAAATTACAATAATTTAGGCAGAAAGAAGTTAATAGTAAGAGTAATACCCTAATTTTGAGAAAAATGACTTAATAATCCAAAATATAAACTAGTAAATTTATTAGATTCTACCTGTGTATTCAAACAAGAAGTTTTGTTATATAACGTTTCCAATATTAATCTGGGATATAAGAATATTTCGTGGAATAAAATTAGTATATCCTGGAAATTTACGTTGTAGTAAGTTGTAAATCTATGTCGTGTTAATTTTGTCTACATGCTCAGTCCTTAATGTTTCTTTTGTGTTGAATTATTCTTGTGCTCAACTTACGTTTAGTTTGATCAATGTATGATTTTTTGCAATCTGGACAATTGATTTGATATACTATATTGTTATTATCTAATTTCTCTCCAGTGATAAGTGAGAGAGTGATAAATAAGAGTCATAAAGTAAAAAACTTGAAAGATACTAGAGAGAAATTAGATAATATTAATTATTATAATATATAAATTAGATAAAAAAATCTTCTTAACACATGGTGAAACCAGAATCCCTGCCCAATAATGGGTGCAATATGAGAAATTTTAGAAAATTTCATAAACAATATTTTCTCAAAAACGGCTCCAATTTTTTTCTGTAAACTTTTGATAGGGATACTGCTATAGACCTCTCTATAACATGACATAATCTCTTTCTAAAATTCTTTTGTTGTTGTTTTTTCAAAAATTACAAAAATGTATTTTTTCCTAGCTACTCATATTTACATTAGCGACAATTTGTTCACAATATATTTACGAGTTGACGTGTTTTAAATAACGTCAGACGAGTTTTTCGCAAACTCAACAATTTTCTGTGAAAATGAGCTCAAGTTTCTGCATTTTAAGAATCGCTCAAATATAATTTTTCTCAAAAATGGCTCCGAATTTTTTCTTAAAACTTTTCCAACTGATAGTCATAATTGCAGTTGAATATGACGTGAAGTTCATTTTAGTGTATTCTTTTGTTGTTGTTTTTTCAAATTAACAAATAAGTATTTTTTTATATATTACTCACGCCGTTAATACGCACATTGCCAGCGGTTTGCATTCACATTTGCACTTGCAAGTGAAAGTGCTTTAAATAAGTGTAAATTAAGTTTATTGAAAACTCAAACAATCTCTGTAAACAAGAGCTTCAAATTCCGCTTCTACATTAATGCTTAAACGCCACTTTCTTAAAAATGGCTTCAGATTTTTCAAGGAAAATTTCTATTTAGGACGAGCTATTACTGTTCTTTAATATTATTGAAGTAATATTTCGGTTCTACTCTTAGGAAAAGAAAAGTTCAGAAAATGTCAACAACAACAAAAAAAAAATACTTGGAGTGACGATAGATGGCATCTGGCAAAAGGATGAGTCAAGACCGCAAAGCCAGTCCACACCAAGGAAAGTAGAAAATTTTACTACAAGACAAACTGCGCCATTCTGTAGCACCACTAGTTTCAAAACGTCCAACCGTCTGTCCGTCCGTCTGTGAACACTACTAGCGCATATACTATGCTTAGGATCTTTTCCAAATTGATGAAACCCCTGTCTAGCTAGCTTGTGTTAAAGCTGTGTGATTTTGAAAAACATTCATCAAAATTTGGAGATACTTTGCATGAAACCCTACGGGCATTTTCAAACTTTTCTCAAAAACGGCTCCAATTTTTTTTCTTTAAATTTCTTGTAAGAGTAAATCAAAATACGTTTATAAAGGTGATTAGTCCGAATTTTACGGTTAACTCTGAATTTTTGAAAATTGCAAAAGTTCAATTTTTTTCAGCGTCTACCTACAACTACAAAATTGAAGACAGATATTTTCTTCAAGTAAAATTTCTTCTCCATATTTAGTTTTTTCATTAACGTCAGGTTAATGTGTTTGAAAATTTTAGTAGTTTTTGTGCAATATTACGTGCAAAATGTGCAATTTTAAAACATAACAAAAAAAGATTTTCTCGAAAACAGCTCCATTTTTTTCATTTAAACATATTGTAGGGATAGGGCTAAATGCATTATATAAGATGACATAAACGCCATATTGCTTATACATTTGTTTTGTTTTAATTTATAAAAATGTAATGTTTTTGACTCGTCTTTCACGTCGTTAAATTCACATTACTGGTAATTTGTTCCCATTATCGTTTGTATGTGTATATATGATTTAAATGATGTCATGTTAAGTTTCTCGAAAACACAATAGGTGTTTTGTGAAAAGGTTTGTTTTTTTTTTCTTCAGAAAAGCTCACATGTAATTTTCTTAAAAACGTCTTCAAATTTGTTCTTCAAACTTTTCCAATGAATAGTGCAAACTGCACTGTTTAATATGACCTAAAGTTCATTTTGATGTTTTCAAAAATTACACAAGTGCAATTTTTTTAAATATCTCTCACGCCGTTAATATACGCATTTTCAGCCATTTGTATTCATTAGTGAATGGAAGTGCTTCAAAAGAAGTATTTCGTAAACTCAATAGATATCTGTGAAAATAGCTTCAAATTTTGCATTTTCAGCAACGGTTAAACACCTTTTTCTTAAAAACGGTTCCAAATTTTTCAATGAAATTTCCTATTTAGGACGAGGTTTTACTTTGCTTAATAGTCTTAAAATGATATTTCGTTTCTACTATTAGGAACCGAAAAGTTTAGAAAATTTCCAAAAAAAGGACTTTGGGCGGCGCTGGATGACAGCATTAAGATAGGGCAAGACAGTAAAGGCAGTCTACAACAAGGAAATTAGAAAAATTTAGAACTAGAAATTTAGGGCAATCTGTAACACCACTAGTTTCTGTATTATTTTGTTTAAGCACGGTTTTTATAACCGATGAAAATATTATGTAATATCTTTCTATGTGCATTGAAATGTCATTAAATCTAATGTAGATTAATGTATTGTACATGAAAGTTAATACCTATTTATATACGTGCACATATATTTAATGAACAAGATAAAAGCACTGTAGATTTAATGTTCTCCCTTTTCCCTTACCTCACATCATTCTTATCGTATATTCATAATAACCAGTCCATCAAGATCTTTCATTCCTTCCAGATACGTTCATAATTCTTTTACCATTGCATTGTAATGTACATGTATACATTAAATGTAATATGGCCTTCAAATGCAATATTCGTTCTATTGAGGGGAAAGTGCAGATAGTGATAGCAGGTCAACACCATCTCCCCAAAATTTATGATGGGGTATATAACCTAAAAGAACAGCTGACGTATTGCGAATCATCTCCGGTTCAAATGGTTATCAACTGTATGTGTGTTATAAAACGAATAGAGCTGTAAATGAAAGATCCGTGTACTCCCAGTTAAATTTGTATGTCACATGATGATAAAGTGATGCGTGATACCCGGTGTTTAGCCAGAGAGACTGACTGACCACCTGCGATAACCGGGGTCATTTTAAAGCAAATTAACATGAATTTCAGCGTTATCAGGACATTCGAAATTAGACATTTGTTTATTTACTTCTGTTACTGATCTTCTATTGACGATTCAACGGAAGCCGAATCTCATGTGTGAGATTTATCGAAGGGCGCCGATCGTGTGCTCGACTCTGAACAAGTCGGCAGGCTTTTTTGCTTTTCAAAATCATAGTTCGTTTTTTTTTAAGGACAGTAAAAGATCCCGATATCATAATATATTCCTTCCTATCCAATTCTATTATTTCTACTTGAGATATCCCTTTTCTGGTCAAAATATTCAGCCATTTAAGAAAACTATGGTATTGTTTGAAAGGTATTGGTACGGGCTATGGGACAGAATGATTCAAATTATGTTATATATTTTGAGAAAATTTCAAAAATGTTCCAGAGGCATCGTGTAAAGTACCCCGAAAAATTCATGTTTTTATCGTATAAGATATTCGGTATCGTCACAGTATACATTATTGAATTTGTGAGTGAAAGTGCTTCAAATGACGTCAAATCACGTTTTTCGAAAACTCAGTAGATTCCTGTGAAAAAGAGCTTCAAATTTCGCATTTTCAGTAACGCTTATCACTGTTTTCTTAAAACCAGCTCCAAATATTTCAATGAAACTTACTATTTCCAACGAGGTTTTAGCCTTCTTAAAATAATATTTCGGTTCTACTATTTGGAAACCTAAAAGTTTGTTTTCAAAACGTCCGTCCGTCTGAATGTGAACATTACTAGCGCCTAAACCATCCGAACGATATTTTTGAAATTGAATTGAAATTTGGAAAAATATGCTTTATAATTTGGGGGTACTTTATATGAAGCCCCCCGGATATTTTTCAAATTTTTCTCATAAACGGCATCAAAGTTTTCTTTAAAGTTCTTGTAAGATTAGAGTAAAATACACTTATAAAAGGTGACGTAGTTCCGATTTTCACGGTTAACACTGAATTTTCGATAATTGCAAAAGTGAATTTTTCCGCCGTCTTCCAACAAGTATAAAATTAAAGACAAAGTTTTTTCCTTGAAATGAAATTTGTTGTCCATAGTTCTTTCACTAAAGTCATACTTTTTTTAAAATGTTAGTTGTTTTCGTTTAAAATTGAGTGAAATATTTGCATTTTAAAAAACAAGATTTTTTCCAAAACGGCTCTAAATTTTTTCTTTACATGTTTGGTAGGAGTATTGCCAAATGTACTCTAAACGATGACATAAACAACAAATTCCTTCATTCTTCTTTTTTAAAATTACGAAAGTGTATTTCTTTTTGTCTTGTCTCTCACGTCGGTAATATTTACATTACATGCGATATCTAGATGTTATTGTATTTATGAGTACATGTGCTTTAAATAATTACAAGTAAAGTTTCTCGAAAACTCAATATTTTTGTGTTAAAATGAACTTAAAATTCCGCATTTTCAGACGCGCTCAAACACCATTTTCTCAAAAATAGCTCCATATTTCTTCTTCAAACTTTTGCATCGGATAGTGCTAATGACACTGTTTAATATGTCGTAAAGTTCATGTTGGTGAATTCTTTTTTTTTTTCTTTCAAAAATTACACAAATGTAATTTTTAAAAAACATGTTTTACGCCATTAATACGCACGTTTCTATTGATTTGTATACATTATTGCATTTGTGAGAGAAAGTGCTTCAAATGATTTCATATGAAGCTTTTCGAAAACTCGATAGATACCTGCGAGAAAGAGCTTCAAATTTTGCATTTACAGTTGCGCTTAAATTTTAAAACTTAAAAGCGGCTCTAAACTTTTGAATGAAAGTTGCCATTTAGGACGAGGTTTTACTCTTCTATTATATTCTTTAAATAATATTTCGATCTACTATTAGGTAACCGAAAGGTTTAGAAAATTGAAAAAAAATATACTTTTGGCGGCGGTAGATGGCAGTTGGCAAGAGGATGGGACAACACTGTAAAGCCAGCACACACCAAGGAAATTAGAGAACGTTACCACAAGAAAGTCTGTGCCATTCTATACTTTGCTTTGAAATTTTGAAAAACATTCTTTAAAATTTAGAGGTACTTTACATGACGTCCCCCGACATTTTCAAAATTTTCTCAAAAACGGCTTCAAATTTTTCCTTTAAATTTCTTGTAAGATAAAAGCAAAATATGCTTATAAAGGTGGCATAGGTGAATATTTCACGGTTTACTCTAAATTTTCGAAAATTGCAAAAGTTTGATTTTTTCCGGCGTCTTCCTACAACTACAAAATTGAAGACATGGATTTTTCCTTCAAATGAAATTTGTTGTGCATAAATAGTTCTTTAAATTAGGTCATGTAGACTTTTTTGGAAATTTTAGTCATTTTCGTGCAATAGTGCGTGCAATATTTGCAATTTTAAAAAATAACAAAAACAAGAGTTTTTCAAAAACGTCTCCAACGTTTTTCTTTAAATTTTTGGTAAGGGTAGTGCCAAACGAACACTACGCCGTAATACAAACGCCATATTGCTGTATTCTTTTGTTTTTTTCAAAAATGAAAGTTTTTTGACTTGTCTCTCACGTCCGTAAAACTTATATTAAAGGCGATTTCTTCACATTATTATATTTTTGAGCACATCTGCTTAAAATAATATCAAACAAATTTTCTCGAAAACTCAACAGTTTTGTGTAAAAATGAGCACAAACTTTCGCATTTTAAGAAACGCCCAAACGCCATTTTCTCAAAAATGGCTCCAATTTTTTCTTCAAAGTTTGCTAATATGTAGTGCAAATTGAACTGTTTATTATGACGTAAAGTTAATTTTGGTTTATGAATTCGTTTATTCAAAAATTACACAAATGTAACTTTTATGAAATACCTCTCACGCCGTTAATATGGACATTTCCATCGATTTGTATTAATTAGCAAATTTGTCAGTGAAAGTGATTCAAATGAAGGTTTTGGAAAACTCAATAGATTCTGTAAATGAATTTGAGGCGTTGTTTCGTCGTATGTATTTATTTTAGCATAAAGCTTTTTCGGCCCCATTGCGGTCATCTTCAGTGCTAGCACTGAAGATTTTTAGCACAGAAGACTTTAGCACTGAAGATGGTCCCAATGCAGCCGAAAAAGCTTTATGCTAAAATAAATACATATGACGAAACAACGCCTCAAATTCATTTACATGATGCAAATATCGTTAACGCGGCACCATTTCCTACCACTATCAATAGATTCTTGCGAAAAAGAACTTAAATTTCTCATTTAGAGTAAAGCTTAATCGCCATTTTCTTAAAAACGACTACGAATTTTTCAATGAAAACTTCTATTTAGGACGTTTAAGCTTCTGTTTAGGACAAAGCAAAAGTTGAGTAATTGTCAAAAAAATGTACTGTGGGCGACGAAAGATGGCAGAGAATGGAGCACGACCTTAATGCCAGACCACACCAATGAAATTAGAAACAATTGCTACGAGAAAGTCTGTGCCATTCTGTAGCACCTCTAGTTAATTTTTTGAAATGTCCTTAGAATCAACTAATTGGTTATTAAACATTTTTAATTAATTAAACATAGTTATTGATCAAAATTTCATGACACAAAACACAACACTATCCAGATATTCCATTACAGTTTTTGGTAAACATTTACACTCAGTATTTTTTCTGTCTCTCCTCAATAATTTCATATTGCAAATTTTATGAGTTATGAATAGCTATTTCCCGTACACAAAAAATGGTGGATGAATTATTTTGACAGGAGTGATATTGCGTGCCAGAGTAAACCAAAAGTGAATACTACTCTACGTGTAGGTAAGGTTAATTTCCCCCTTCTAAATCTTTAACAAACTTATACGATGAATCTACAGTAAAAATCTACTATGTGTTTTTTAGGGGATTGAAGGGGAAAAAATGTATAAGTGAGAAAAAGGCGTAACTGAAACTTAATATTATGGGCAAAACAAAAACCCAATATTGTTATATTGGCGTACTCCACTCTAAGATCTGCTCATAGAAACTCCTACTAACGTTTGTCTGTCTACCTGTCTGTGATGGCTCACCAGCTCCTCACGAGACGAAGACCTACCAGCGTCGTCCCGGGCTTCGACCATGGAGACTTGTGGGTAGTATATGGACATCCCTGCGCCGTATTCTAGTCTTCTCAGCCTGAGAAGTGAGCTTTCTCATCGTGGCACAGCAACATATACTGGGACATGACAAGGAAGTGCGCACTATAATCTACCCCGCCCGGGAATCGAACCCGCGATCGCGTCATGGAACACGAGTACGCTGACCAGTGAGCTCCCTTGAGAGGCTTCTACCAACGTTTCTTTCCATTTGTTTTATTTGATTTATTTGGTCAAGGAACAGTAAAAACGTATATGAAGTATGAGGGAGAAGTACCATCTGCATATGTTTTCTTGAGCACCAGAATCTCTTCCCATCATTTTAAGTAAAAATAGTTGATGAATAAAAGCTTCAAAAAAAGCGAAGTTACCAACTTTTGAAAACTAGACATTTTCGCCATACTTATCGTCCAAGTTACAGAAAACTTATTTGCATCGGTAGACTAACTGCCGTTTTTGTTGTATTTTGTATTGCTAAGCAAACAGTAATACACCTCCGGCTCTACTCCTACCAGTACTAGCAAAAGGTGAGCTCAACAAAACGTGTGCACAGTGAAGCTACATTTATAACAAGAAGCAAAACCAGGGGTCGTCTCAACATTTGCTGAATGGATCATAGAAAATGGTGAAAACCTGATCGTAACCGAAAGCTGAAGTACATTACTTGTTACTTAGAACAAACGCGGGTCATGCACAAGCACGCCCAGTAGAAACAATAGCTCTGATATGCGCACTTTATGCAGTCAGTCGCATAAACTTTTATTAGCAAATGTAATTCTCTTAAATTCGATGCCATCCTTGTTAAGACGAAGCAATGCCAATGTTCTAGGTGGTATTGAGGGGAAGTCTTTGAAACACACTACGTGTAATTAAAATGAATTGATTTCAGTAGTGATTCAAGAATACCATATTAATTAGTAAAACGTAACTAACGTATTTAATTGACTACATCACATAGTTCAAAAAAGATAGTGTGCAGTCTTACGTCACACAATTTGTAAATAAGTACGCCGCACATACGATTTCACTTTTTTCATCTTACTTTTTCTCTTTCAGAAAGTTTATCTGCAGAAAAAGACATCCAAATTGAGGATGAAATATGGCCCCAATACGGCACGAATGGTCTCAGTAGGGCCGCTAAGAAATGGTTCAATTTACAACGCTAAACTAGCGGTTTGTTTGAGTCTACAATATCATTGATTCAAATGACGAGTCTGGAGTATACTTTCATTCAGGGTTGCCAGATGTGTAGCGAGCTCTTTCCCCACCACTACTATGGAATTTCCCCAAATAACCTCTCCGGTGGAACAAAATTCCTCAACTTTGAAAAGAAACATATTCTTCAAATTATGGACCAACGACATGAGCTGTCCCTGATTCAAATAATTCAAATCAACCAATCATCATCCTTTGAGTTGCTCGAAACCTTATATCTTCGTTTTTCTCATGTTTTTCTTTCTCTGTGCCTATCGTTTATTTATATCTTTTTGAAACATAAAAATGAAAGAATCACGTCTATTGTTCCTTTTTTATTCATAATAATTCAGAGAATAATATTTATATCTCGACTATCGATGAAAATATGTTTTTTTAAATACCCAAACATTTTCCTGGCCTTTCATGTTCCCCATTTTTTTTCCCACAACGAAAATAAAACCCCATTTTGGGGACAAAATTCGCCAATCTGGCACTACTTTCTTTCTCTATAGAATAAATCAACGGTCGTGAGAAATTCTTGATCGTAAATCAGAGGGGAAAAACATTTAATGAAATAGTGCAACGAGTTAATGGCATCTGTCTCTGTGCCAATTGGAATTCGATTTCACTGCCTCTTTTACGAAATAGAACAATAGAAATCCATAATCTCAAGCTCGTTGATCTTTTAGAAAATCTGTGCTCTTTCTGTTCGACTGTCTAGGAATTTACACAGTGGGTTTCGCAAGCAACCGCTTTAGTTCTGTTGGTGCCGTGCAAGCGCTACAACGCCCATAGTGGTGCAACTTATTTGTACAGAGAGCATTTGAGAAGAAACGAAAATAGTTCAAGTTCCTCTTTGTAGCTTTCTTTTTCCAACAGAGCTTTCCTGTACATTATGCCTGTAGAAAATTTAGAAGAAGATGGGTTAGAAAAGAACCCGAAGTTAATTTTAGCGCAATGGAAGTTCCTTTTAGCCTCGCCTGATTTTATTCAGAAGAAAGAAGTCGCGGTCCGTCTAATGGATAGTATACGTGAAGACAGTAAGTACAGTCATTCATATTTTGTGTAGAAATGTTTAAAAAATTTAAATTCAAGCTCATTCAGTGTTTCAATAAATATGACTTCTTTAGCAAATGGCGTCGCCTTTCGCTTTCGAGTGTAAATCATTGCATAATATCTGACATTTCGATGGAATGGAAATAATGAATTATCCAAGTGATTTCGAGAATGCATTGCAGTATTTAATTTCCCGTACGTGATAACTTGTGCTTCTAGTTTCGTGTAAATATAGTTTTCAAAAGATAATGTACACTATCGAGAGCTATTTATGATTTAGAGGAATTCTAGGTGCAAAGGTTTGGTAAAAAGGGTGCATTAATTCAGCTGAAAAAGTACAAATTGCAGATGTATACATCGAGATGAGCCATGTCATCTCAATAACAAAATATTTACGAGTATTTTATAAAAGGAAAGGAAAATCTGGTTAGGGCAAACGAGAGGAGTTAGATCAATTAAACGTTACAAATTGATTTATTTCAATTATATTTCATAATAAAGATATATTTATTATAAAACTAAATTATATTTAATATTCAACATTGTTAGGATATAACAAAGGGTATTAGCAATATACAAAGGAAGTGTGACAGTATAGCATCGACCTGACAGAAACAATTGGAATAAGAAACGATCAGTAAAAAAATATTGTGGAGGACGGGAAAAATCTAGCAGACGGTGGTGAGCCGTGAGCAGGGAAAGATCTGTGTGTAACAACGAACGAAGTTGTCATGATGGAAATACGTGTGTGAGGAGATCGCAGTAGATCGTAAGAGACTATTTGTTGGTCGAAAAAGTTTACGGAAAGTAGAAATGAAGAGTTCATGAATCGAAAGGGAGTTAAAGCTAAAATAACTATGTTGTCAGAGTCGTAAACATTTAAACGGATGTTAGTTTGAGATAAGGGAAACGGAACATTAATTTCACGTGTATGAGGAGAAAGGAGTCGTGACCGAAAACATGGTTCCAGGGCAACAGCGGGCAACCTTGCCAAAGGAATTTTAAAAAGGAAAGTGTTACATATTTAAGGAGTTATAGAGAACTCATATTAGATGTGCAAGGTCAAGATTTTCATAGGATTTTAAGATAATTAATTACTTAAAGAATAAATAAAAAATGGCCGCAGTTCAAAAGTTTTAAATTTTAAAAATAGAATTAATCCCAATATGTGTGAATGAGTATTATAAATATGTGTATGAATGTAAGAAGTTATTTAATTATATAATTTTTTCATGCGTTTTAAAGTCAATATTAATTGTTTTATGAATTTAAAGCATAAGTAAGAAAAGATTCGAAATTAAACTACAGTAGATAATTTTGCACTACTATGATTATCAATATTTCGTATTTCAAAATATTGAGGTTTCATGAGATCTAGCCGCCAATATTAATTTTCCCTCATCGTAATAATTTTACCTGCCAAATTCTCGTACGAGAGGTGGATTTTCAGGCCCACGATTTCAAGTATCGTAAAGACCCCCCCCCCAACACACACACACTCACACACATTTCAAGGCAAGATTTGTTTAAAAACTAAACTTCTCATTACTGAGTGACATTCTCACATCAACCAGCAATGTTCCATATTATAAATAGTATCCACCAATGCGCGTTACATCACTCCCTCATTAGTATGCTCTCTGGACGCCCAGCGCCAGGGCACGACCGCTGGCCAGGTGGCGGCCCTCGCCGCTCAGGGGCGTCTGCGCCTCCGCGCACAGCTCGCATTCGCAACATTCCACTTCAATTTATTACTAGCAAAAAACCACGCGCTGCTGATACAGGAAGAATATAAATAAATTAATGTAACTGGTTCAAATTTTATTAAAATACCATAATTTTATTTCAATTTAATTTAATTTTATTAATTTTAATTTTATTTCAGTTTAATTTTTTTTAATCAGTGGCGGCTACGGCAGAGGTTCAAGGGGCACTGCCCTCCCAAATAATAACACATCCATCCTTCCTTTCCTTTTGTATAGTATTTAATGTTAAAGTAGTTTTTCACCACGTTTACTCCCATTTCACATTCAAAAATCTCGGCATTTCACGTTCCGTGTTTTCCTTCATTCATTGGGGGCGTTCGAGAACTGTCCTATTACAGTGTAGCCAAATATGGTATTGCCGTAAGCTCAATGCTTTGGAGTTGTGAAAATTGCAACATGGGTCTTGGAAATGGCGGTCTGCGTATGCAGCCCGGGAGCGTTTTGTTGGGAAAAGTGTTCTTGCAGGTAGTCCAGAGCTATCTATTGACGAGTTTTTGAACTCCATCTCCAAATTCGTCAATCGCATCTATTACACAAATGTACACAATTCAATTGTTTTTTTAAATTTGTGTTAATTTTTCTTTTTAAACAAATATATTCATTTCTTTTGTAAATAATAAACAATTTATGTGTTTATGGAGTGAAATATGTTTCTGAAATGCAAATTTTTGCAGAAAAAGTATTTTTTCAAACAAACTTTTGAGTGCTTGTTGCTGTTCAACCATTCGAAACTCTAAGGGGTTTATTGCGCAAAATATGCTTAAAATTGACATAAAATCTTATTTTCGCCGTTTCGTTGTTTCCTCTCTGAACACCCGGATATTATGTTTCTATTAAAAATGTTATATTTCATGTTTTGCATTGTGTGATTTAAATTCAAAAAATTATTGGTTTCGCGAATATTAAATTTAATCGTAGACTCTACTTCCCTTTCCACAGCCCCTACCTTTTCCATTAAAAAGTTTTGTGTTCCCCTTCAAAATGGTCTCTGGACCCGCCACTGCTCTCCGTTATGCCATTTTTTGCGTATGGTTTAATCATCATTTTTTATACGGTTTGTTATTTCATTTTTTTAAATATTTAGTAACTGATATTTTTTAAAGATTTATCTTGGCCCATTGAAGGCTCTGGGCCCTTGCATTACCACGAACCTGAGTAGAGAATATTGTTATAAAAATAAAATCCGAGCTAGCCAAAATCAGTGTAAACAAAACGGGTAAAATTGTATGTTAAAATTAATTAAAGTGATAAAATTGAGAATTGGTAGGGTTATTTCATTAAATTACTAGTACCAAAATCAATGTCATCACATATGAAGCGCAACTAATCAAAATGTATATTGTCCACTGGTGGAAAAACATTGAGTTTCATATGAAATCATGTAGTTTTTAATAAGCTCTACATGTTCTTGATGTCAGATTTATTCAAAATGCATTTTAACACATTAAATTAAATGGGTTTTGAAAAAATCTGAATGTATTAAATATCACACGATTTCACATCAAACTCATTTTTTCCACCAGTAGACAATGTGCGTTTTGATTAGTTGCTCCTCAGATAACGCAAGAAAATTCAATCACGGTATGAAATCTGTTCTCCGCAAGTCTCGGACTTTTCAAAGTCACAAGTTCAAAAAATTTTCGAAACAACAAAAATATATTCTTTTATTTTCTCAAATAGATTACATCCCCGTTCACTAATTAAATGTGTATAAAGAAGGACTGTTCAACATCAACAGACACTAGTGTTACACATTTAGTTTGCAGTCTGTAATTTAAATCATTGTTGGTCCTCAAAATCAGGGGTTTTGGCTAATCTCTGTTTTAGCCTTTGCTTTCCAAAACCCTTCAGTGCTTCTTTCACATAATCGGAATAGCGTATTGTGCATATTTCTCTGGACACGCTTGTCCAAAGTTTTACTTTCTCGTATATGCGGAGCATATAATATATGTAGTATAGAGAAAGTCATGTGATACTGCGAAAAATCGATTTCGAGATTTCAACAGAAATACATTTTGGGGTCTCCTGTTACCCAATTTTTTTCTTCTTTTCTTCCTTGCAAAACGTCCATTCGTCTGTCGTCTGCGAACAACACTAGCGTCTAAACTATGCGTAGGTTTCCTTCCAAACTGAATACTCATCGGTCGATCTGGCCCTTCTGAAAGCTGTGCGACTTTGAATAATATCTTTAATATTTGGGGGTACTTGAAGCCCCTGGGACCGTCAAAATGTCTTAAAAGTGGCTCCAAATGTTTTTCTTCACATATTTTGTAAGAAGTGAGCAAAATACACTTATAAAGACAGGATATTTCCAACTTTCATTGTTAACTCTAAATTTTTGAAAATTGCAAAAGTTTGAAATTTTTTCGGCGTCATCACAAGTTTAAAATTAAAGTTATAAATTTTTTCCTTCAAATGAAATTTGTTCTCCATAATTAGTTCTTTCATTAATGTCAAGTATTTGAAAACTTTAGTAGTTTTCCCACAATATTCAATGAAATATGTGCAATATCAAAAACAAGAATTTCTCAAAAAAAATTCTCAAATTTTTCTTCCAAATGTTTGATAGGATAGAATTAAATGTAGTGTAACAGATGAAATAAACGCCATTATGCAGTATTGTTTTTTTTACGTCAATATGTTTCTTTGACTTTTCTCTCACGTCTTTGATATTACTGGCGATTTGTATTCACTATTTCATTTATGATTATATTTTCTTCAAATGATATCTGAAAGTTTCTCGAAAACAAACGTTTTCTGAGAAAATGAGCTCGAAATCACCCATTTTCAGAAACGTTGAAACACCGTTTTCTTGAAAACGGTTCCAAATCTTTGAATTATGGGAATTCTGATTTGGTGTTGTTGACGTTCTTATGAGAAGAAATAAAAGAGGTCATCTTCGTCAACATATTAGCTTTATTAAGATAGCCGGCTTTCGACGGCTTTGCCGTCATCGTCAGTCTCGCTGCTTTCGGCAAAAGTCAGTCGACTGCGCCTGCCTGCAGTGCAGCCGGCTGTCTTAATAAAGCTAATATGTTGACGAAGGTGACCTCTTTTATTTCTTCTCCAAATCTTTGAACGAAACCTTACATGTAGGACGAAGTATTACTTTTCTAGAATATTCTTAAAGTCATGTTTCAGTTCTACTTTTAGGAGACCGAAAAATTGATAAAATGTGAAAAAATTTAGTTTGAGTGGTGATAACAAAAGGAGTGGGGGTGGGGTAAAATTGAAAAGCTAGCCCTGACGAAGGAAATTAAAGAACTGACTAGTACGAGAAAGTCTGTGTCATTCTGTAGCACCACTAGTTTATTTCTGTTATCAGGAAAGAGCAACCATGCACAATAAAAAGTTAATCTTGCAAAAATGGTTTACCTTCTAGAACTGCGTATATTTTAAGCTTCAGAAGAAACTTATTTTTGTATATTATTTTTGAGATTTCAAATATTATTTCATATTTATTTGTTTGTTTCTTCTTCCAGCATTTGTTATAAGCTTTAAAATGAATCTTTTAGAAATTATTTAAAACCTATTTTAAATTGCGTCCTTGAATTGAGTGAAATGTGAAAATGTGAAAAAATCATCAGTTTATATTAATGCGATGCAATTATTAAGCAAAGCGAAAGTGATGATTTCGCTTTGCTTAACAAGATGTGGTAATGCGCAAGTAATGCATGTAAAAACCCGAGTTATTTTGATGAATATAAAATTATTATATTCAATTATTATATTTTTCTATTTTCATTTTCTTACTAGCGGTATCATCAATGCTAATTGGCAAAACGTATATCCCATACGAATTAGCGATCATTGTTGGTTGTAACCCATTGTTGTAATGCCCGTACTGATAACAGAAGGTGATAATGGCTGCTGCATTTTCTTTCGCATTAATATAAATTAATAGTTTTATTTACGGCTAAATTACGCATTGTGCATCGTTGGTACTTTAATGTAGAACGTGAATACACTGACTTCAGCAGCACGTACTTCATTCAACTCCTAGGCCGAGAGCCAGTATTTCTCATTACGATGAATTTCGCAGCAGGTTTTTATAAATTACTCCTCGGAATGCCCGATGAGGTAAGTTATGTACTATTTAATATCATCTGTTCTCTATACAAAATTACTGCATATTGAATAAAAGAAAAGATACATTAACCGTATAACTTCGTCAATAATTTACATACAACTACCGGGAGAGATGGCTAAGGGCATCAACTGATGTCACTGCAGACCCTCTGAATGGGAGGTCCTAGGTTCGATCCCGACGGTGGCAGGATTTCCGTCGCTAGCTTGTCAGCCAAGTCGAATTCCGTCGATGTCTGGAGGAGAATTCTAGCGGCCGGTTGCTCTGATCGGTAGTTTTCCGTGTTTTTTACGATCCACGAACTTGATATGAAATTATACTGAAAACTGAAAACATTGCAACCAGCAAATAACTTCTGTGTATTACTTAACACCATCGATAGAAATATTATTGTACTTTGCAATGGCAAAATAGTTCTGAAGTTTCAAACAATCGGAAGGTATTAAAACATAAAACTTGATCCTGCAGTTTTATTACCTAACCAAAAATAAAATAGGGAATAACAGAAAAAGTTATAAAGGTTTGGGGTAAGGATAAAGAACAAAAGGAGTCAAAGATTTCTGTTAAATTACAGTATAAAGCTACATACAATCAGAGAACCAATCTACTGATCGTTTTGGATACCAATCGGATTGCAATCGGATAATTTAAAGTTTATCTTACCATTGGCTCAGGTAATTAAAGGAATAAAACTTAGAAAGAAACAAGCTTTGAAAAACATTTGAAAACTTGTTATTATGACACTGTTCTGCGTGACATTGGGAGAAATTATTTTGTTTTCTCTCAAATTCCGCTTTGGGAAAAAATTTTCCGCCAAATCGCCAAGACATTGTGATATATACCGTGTGTCGACCAGGCAGTGAACAGTATTCAAAGTGATTCAAAACAACAAAACTTTGAAGAAGCTTCGCTGTCGCAGAAGATATCGTACTGAGCACGTATGCCAATCTCAAAGTCATTACGGTGTTGTCCAATTTACCTAAGACTCGTATTATGCTGCCCTGGTACAGAAAAAGTGGATAAATACTGTACTAATATGTAGTAAATTACTCCCTCTAAGAAGTTATGTAGTCAGATTTCAGAAATAGAGAGCCCTTGATACCAAAAGACGTTTCTCAAAACGTCAATCCGTCTCGTCTGTCCGTCTGCGAACACTACTAGCGCCTAAAACACGTAGGATTTTTTCGAAAATGGATATTTCCCGGTTGACATGGCTGGACTGGAAGCTTTGATATTTTGAAAAACATTCATTAATTTTTATGGGTACTTTACATGAAGCCGCTACGACATTTTATAAATTTCCTCCAAACTTGCTCCAACTTTTTTCTTTAAATTTTTTGAAAGATTAGAGCAAAATACACTTACAAAGATAGCGGTTTGAAAAAAATACTTTATAGGCAAAAATTTTTGCAGATGCATATAAACATTCCAGAAACATGTAAATTGTTTATTATTATCAAAAGAAATGAATATATTCGTTCACAAAGGAAAAAATAAACCAGAATTAAAAAAGCAGTCAAATTGTGTACATTGGTTGCTTTTTCATTTCTGTGATAATTTTTCTTTCTGAACAAATGTATTAACTTCTTTTGTAAATAATGAACAATTTGCATGTTTCTGGAGTGTTTATACGCTTCTGCAATGCAAATTTTTGCATACAAAGTGTTTTTCAAACTACCTTTGGAGTGCTTATTGCCGCTCAGCCATATAACCAAGGAGCGGAATATCCAATTAATTTAATATTTTTATAAAATAATATTAGTTATATATTTACAATATAATTTAATAATTAGAAATCACACTGTGGAACTAACTTAGGAAAGTTGGTCCAACTAAAAATCGAAGTTGCCACGTATTTGTCCTGTTTTTTTTGTTGCCCCCCTTCTTTTCCTATTCGTTCCGGAGGTGCCGGGACGCCGTTTCGTTGCGTTCCGCCAGAAATCATGCCTTGTTTGTATGTATGATTAATGTGATGTGTGAGAAAGGAGTAGAGAAGATACCGATTTCTAAATCTCGAGGTTGGGGATGTAAGAGGCCTCCTTGAAAACGCAAATTACCGAGGATCGTTAAACAAGCCGTTGTAGAGTAGAAAGCGTATGAAGCTTTGGCTGAAAAGAAATGGACGGACCTGTGACTACACGTGCGGTTTATGTACGATCTTGGCTGTTCAGGATGAGCCACGACTGTGTTATGGTGGCTAACATTTCGGTCAACCTAGGGAGGTCTTCCTTAGAGCTATAATAACAATGCCAGCATTACAGTTCTGAGAAAGGCCGCAGTATGTTGTCCAAAACGTTAGCCACTGCGCCAAGGAAGCGGCTCGTTCCGGGCAGCCAAAGTCATTGAAGGCCGCGGAAGCGTGTGCAATGAAGCCACTTTGCCAGACGGCATTAAACGATTAAATTCGTTAGAAAAGTTTAAATCCCAAGTGAAATCGTTTCTGCTGCATAACTGTTTCTATACAATTAGAGACTATACTGAGCATCACAAGAAAAGTAACATTAATTTTAACAATGATACATAATGCATTATTTACCATTTGGACTGTATAAATAAGTATAAACAACCTGTAACAACTATTGTACTACAGCTTCCGGGTCAATGACCCCCATCTCGATCAGGTTTTCGTCCAGTTTCCCTGATCCATTGAGCAAATGCTGAGATGGCCCCTGGTTTTGCTTCTGGACATAAATGTAACTTCATTTTCTGTGCACGTCTTCTAGAATTCAGTGGGAAATACAATTATTCAAATTATCGTTTCCATGTTGTCGCGGCAGGAAGCATTATTCCTTGACGAAGGACATCATGGATAAGAGCCCAAAATTTATTGCTTATTTATCCTTGAAAATAGATTTTACTACATGGGAGGTTTTTTTAAGTAGTATATGACTTAGTGTAGGGATCACAGAATTTTGAAAATGTGCACACAATTCATTTTTCCCCATAGCACGTCATACGCAGTTTGAACTGTTTTTTTGACGTTAAATAAATAAATAAATAAAAAGCATGCGGTGTGCGTCCAGAGATGGCGCCCTTCTACGAGGAGTGCTGTCGGAGCCTGGGCTGGAAGGCGGACGCGGCGCTGCTGGGCGCCATGAGGGCGGAGAACGAGGCGCGCCTGCGCCAGCTCGACGACGCCATCGAGGACGCCACCAAAAACCACGGCGAGATGGAGGTGCGGGAGGCCAACCTCCGGAAGGCGGAGTACCTCTGCCGCATCGGCGACAAGGCAAGTGGCAAGTTCCCGCTCACTCTGCTCACAGGTCACGGAAAACAAAGGAATCTGTATTAGAAACTTGAAACACTGTTTATACCGTAGTGTAATATAGTGGGAAAGTTAGAAATAATGCGAGAAAGTATGTGCCCGCGTAGCACCCCTTTGTGCTAGGAGAAACTTTAATTAACAAATTGGTGCCGTTTTGAGATCTTTTAGAAATTGCATAAATTTCAGTCAAAAATTCCACCAAATTATGTTTTTTTTTCAAAAATTGTGCATGATTTTTTAAAGAACTGAAACATTTTTTGTTTAAAGCAAAAATCGGCATCTCTAATGTTGCGGTTTTAAAATGTTAACTTTTTGCAATTTTCGAGAAAACACAATTTGCCGAAAACCACCATATCTTACCGTCCGTTTTTACAAATGAGGAAAATGTGTAAAGAAAAACTTTGGAGCAGCAAAACGTCTGTCCGTCTATCCGTCGGTGTCAACAGTAGCGTCTAAATCATTCAGCCAATTTTCTTAAAAACGGATATTCTCTGATCGATCTGAATGAACTTCAGGCTTTGTTTTGATTTTTGAGGATACTTTACATGAAGCCATTTTAAGAATATTTTCCAAATTTTCTTAAAAATATCACAATTTTTTTTATCAAACTTTGTCCTTGAATAGAGTAAAAGGCTATTAAGAGCATGGGGCAGATCTCACATTTTCAAGGGGATTTTTTAATAGGTTGCAATTTAAGTCATCCATTATAAGAATGTTCTTGTATTTTAGTGGCAAAGGAACCTAGCAAGACCTTTAGTTAGTTAATGTTGCCTGATTTGGGAAGAGAATAAACTATCACAATGATACACTTTTTTCTTGCATGATTAACTTCAGCAACTAAATATTCTGTGAAGTGATTTTTATGATCTGCTGAAGAGAAAATAATTTTGCAGTTAATGTCGTCACGTAAACTAATACCGACACCACCGCCGTGTGCAGCAACGCTGGATTTTTACACCTAGGCACATTTAGGCTCCTGGAAGTAGCGCAGGCTGTGGGATGGGGAGGATATTTTGCATTGAAATTCCTAAACTTCCGCCGACTGCCTATGACTCAGAAGGGTGAGAGATAAGGCTGAATGAGAAGTGTAGAGAATAAAGAAAGGGTACAAGAGCAAGTGAATGTGTGTGTGCGCGCGCGCGTGCGAGAGAGAGAGAGAGAGAGAGAAAGAAAGAGAGAGAGAGAGATATGGAGACTGCATTGAAGAAATTCATCAGCCACTTCCGATAACTCAGAAACTTAATGTTCAATAATTGGCCAGTTTTTTTCCAGCGATTTTGGGCCACACTCTGTGGCTCCTGTCAATATCGTCACTGGACAAGCTTACACATTTCTTTTGGCTACTTCAATGACCATAGTGCCGGTGTTTACGCCTTCTTGCTTTTCTAGATCAAGCATATGCGGACAATTCCTTTTGCTGAAAGAGGTAGCAGAGATTCCTTTTCTGCATGGAAACGATCAAACTTTCATTGAAGGTCATTGACTTCTCCAACTTCTTAGCCACTATTTCAGTTAGAGGGAAGAGATTTCAGAAAGATCTACAACTCCAAGAGCGAAGAGAGATTTCACACTTAGATGTAAGGAGGGAAAATATAAATAAAGCTTAAGGGTAACTAGAATACTGCCGAAATAGTACTTCATGCAAGTAGTTTATTATATTAAGGGCCGGGTTTCACCAAACGAAGTGTAAAGAGTTTACTCTGGAGTAAATCATGTTTACACGAGAGTATCTTCTTGGAGCGTTTCACCAACACATTAATCGAGTGTAAATCGCATACACGAGAGTAAATTCGAGAGTAACTTTACACGGCGAAGATCCGTCGAGTAAAATACGGAGTAAGCTTAGTTTTCAACGTGCGTGTACCTCCGACGTGTTGTTATGGCTCGACGATTGCGAATGATGGTATTTGAAGATGATTCCGGCGATGATTCGGAATATTATCCTGTAATGCGAAGACAAAGATAGGTGTAGGATAAAATGGATTGGTTTCCTAATTATGACGATCGAGATTTTGTCACGAGGTTATGTTTGACCAAATTATCAGCTCTTCTATTTTGAACAATTGAAGCCGATTTAGAAACAAATAATTTGCATACTAAAAAATAAATATAAAAAATATATTCAAGTAGTAGAATCATTTCATAAACTATTATTTCTGAATTGTAGGTACCCATATATAGGCAATCAGTCCAGAATCCAAATTAAAATAGGATATGTCTATTAAAAATCATTTAAATTGTGCAAGTACGTATTTAATTTGTGAAGTAAATTGTTAACTCATCGGGTACATTATGAACAGAGGAGGACTTTGTAAATTTATTTTTCACCGATGTGGATACGAAATAAAGATAGTAAATATATGACCAGAAAAGGAAAAATAAGAACAATAACTAAAAGTACTTATTTATTTATTTAGTCAGAAACAATAATAAACTGTATATGACGTATGGAGGAGAAGATCATCTGCGTACGTTTCCTTGAGTTCCAGAATCCCTTCCCAACGTTTTAACTATAACTAACAATTGAAAGATGAATAAAAGTTAAAAAATAAAAGCAACAAATATTTCTTTTAAAAGCGCGAGGTTAACAACAGTTGAAAAACTAGACATTTTCGTACTAGTTCGTAATAATATACATTCGAAAACCTAGGCCAAGAAATGTTAAGAAATAAAGATTCAAAAACTAAGAAATAAGCTACACTATCTCAAATCACCACACAAAACTAAGAGCAAGACGACGCAAAGAACTCCAAATCTGAAATGAAAGGAAATAACCAGAGGTTCCCGTTGGTCCGCAATGGTTCACAGCGTTACTCTCGTTCACGGCCTCTTGAATCGCTCTCTGCGGTGTATGAAAAATTGCTTGTTCAGCGGGTACGCGGAGTAAATTGGGGAGTATGTACTCTAGAGTAACATAACCCTCCAGAAGCGTGGTGAAAAACTTATATTTTACTTGAGAGTAACTCTCGTGGAGTAATGCTTACTCTCGAGTAACATCTCTTAACTTTACTCGGCTGTTGATGAAACCGGCTCTAAGATTTATTGAATGAGTACATGTTTTAAAAACGACCGACGTTAAGAGCGAATTTTCAAATTAGCAATAAAGCAACATTATAAACGAGTTGCATACGTAATATTTTTGTACAGCAGCATTATAAATTTATAAGAGAATCAAATTTAATTTTGCGAAACAACTTTTTTGTGACGTCTCGGGTATTTGACATCTGTGCGACAAAACGGTGGTCGGCTGATCCATTTACCTCTACCTCCACCCGATTCTCTCTGCAATTGGCTGAAAATGTGATGACTAGACATCGGATGTTTAGGCAATAAAGATTCACTTAAAAATGCACTGAAAAAGTGAAGAGTAAGGAGAAAAAAGGCACTATCATAACTTACATACATAGCAAAATAAAAAATTATTTGTAATTTTTGTCTATATTATTTTTCAAACTAAAATGCACAAAACAAGTTCGTACATTTTAATATAAAACTAGATTTACATATTTACATTTTATTTCTAATAGTTTGCATTAACCAATAATATTTGCATATTATCAGTAACTTTATAAGGATCACAATTTCAAATTTGCGACGATTGGGAGACAAAATCAGTTTGAATGCTGAGAATGATCTCTCAACATTTAATGATGTGACTGGCGAATATTTTAGAAGTCCAACACTAGCAACACTGAAACCTTCTGGACATTTATATTTACTTCCACTTAAAATTTCGGTGTATTCTCAATCAACCATGTTCTCATAACATGGCTGGAATTTATTAACTAGGGAAATGGAGAAAAATCAGTTGGTATACTTATAGGAATTCTCCCGTATTTTAAAATACCAAGACGTGAATTGAAGATTTCGTAATGAATGGTCACGTTGGACCATGGCCGATTTTTCCATATCTTAGCATTGTATATAAAAATAATACATAAAAATATGAAAAAGGTATTTATGCAAAAAAAGCATTTATGCTAAAACAAGCAAAAATAAGCATTAAGAAACTTCGTCATAAGTCATCATTTGTCATGATTAGTGCATATATATCATCGGCCTGTAAATAAGTTCACTAGTATAAAATAGGCATGGCCCTAAACATCCGATGTCTAGTGATGACGCAATCATTCATGCCGTAAAATATAATACCGTACATACAATATATATGTGCCGTAAAATGCCCGATTGTGAACGATTTCTTGCAACAGAAAAAGTTTATAATGCTGTAGTACAAAAAACTAAATTATAAAGTGACAAATAAGTAGCAGCAAGTAAATACTAGTGAAGATTTGAGAAAAGATTACGGGGTTTAAAAATACAGATTTCAGAACTACTAAACTATGTTGTTTAGAAAAATAATATATTGAAATTTAATAAATAAAATGAAATAAATTAATAGAATAAAAAGACATGTCAAATTGTAAAGTAAACAAATATAATAAAAGTAATAATACTTATCTGACGAAGTTGCACTGCTTTCACACTCGCTTTCATAAGCCCGGAGTGCTCCAAAAGACGTCTTCATGGCACGAAGTAAATGGATAGACTCTATAATACTTTGGAGACACGGTGAAAAATATTTTTATGAATTCTAAACAAGTGATAGTGTTCCATAAAGAACGGCTTATAAGAACTTTAATATAAACCACAACAATGCAAACTCAAAAACGGATCTAATTACGGCAAGAATGACGTTTTTAGCTAGAATTGATAAGAAAATATTTTTATAACTTTTATAATTCAATAAATTTCAACGTTTGGTGAGGTGTATAAGACTTTTGCCGTTCCTCTTACTAGTTATCGCTGCCACCAGAGATAAGCCCTGTGCCGGGGCCATAGCGCTACGGTTCAGTGTCAAGTGCCTTTCATAGTGACTTTCTTAATGCGAACTACTAAATATATATTTTTAAATCTGTAAACATGTTATTTGTGTCTACTTCAAGTTCTTTTTGTGAAAAAAGTCTGATTATCAACGACTTTTCTGCAAGGCTTCTTCATCATCGGCCATGGAAGAATCAAGAGATCCGTTACCACCGTTCCCCGAAGCTGTATCCACAGCACTGCATACTCTAAATAATTTCTATCCTATCCACACCTCGTGTAGCCGTTAGCAGCGAGCCTACCCGCGAATTCATACGATGCCATGCAACAATCATCCTTCGAGAGGCAGCCTCCAGCTCGTCAGATATTACAACAGAATTCAGTTCTGTTGTACCAACAGAATTAGCTTCAGTTAAGCGCCAGCGACTGCAGTACCCAAATGCCAGTGAACAGTGCCCGAGCAGCCTGCCTACTCCTGGAACTATCCCGTTATATAATATTATCACCAACAGATTCACTTCACTTGATCAGACTAATAATATTCCTCAACATCCATCTCCTCAAGATGCCGATATTAATCCGTCTCCATAAATCGAAAAAATACCCCCTATTTTCATTCACAATTCTCCTGCTTGCGCGGAACTCAAAATAATTAAAGATCTACTAAAATATGGAAACTTTACCACTAGAGTTAAATGATCATGCACGGAAGTTGCAAATTCAGTTGATGATTTCAGCTTAATGGGGAAAAAAAACTATCAACTAAAGGCCTATCCTATCATACCTACCTAGATCCAACCACAGCTATCATCTCAGTAGTTCTCAGAAACGTACCAACATCTTACTCAGAAGAAGAATACTTCAGGAATTAGTAGCAAAAACGTAATAACAGTTATACGATTATCAGAGAACGCAAACCATGGCCATTTTGTGCAGTAACTCTCGCTGAAACCAACGAAGGGAATGGCAATCTTCAATTTACAGGAACTTTTAATGCTGTCATCAGAATAGAAGAGCGTCGTCATGACCTAGTCCAATTCAATGTCGGCAATAGTAAGACGTCTTTTGGCAATATCTAACGCCCAATATCTCCACTTCCAAACTCAAACCGCCAACCCAACCGATCACACGCTGTGGAATATCACTCGCCGCCTCTTGCGCAAGCCAACTAATATACCCTCCCTAACAACCGCGGCATTCGTAGCAACTACTTCTGCAGATAAAAGCAAAATACTAGGTGAATACTTTGCCACAACCTTCACTCCCCATCCTTCAGAAAATCCCCTTCATGATCAGATACTCCTCGAAGAAATCCGCCGAACTAGAACAACAGTCCCAAGATGTCCAAAATTCATATCTCCCACCGAAATTGTGAACCTTTTATCTGTCGCTACCCCAAAAGTTTCCAGTGGTCACGACTTAATTCCAACGTACGTACTTAAACGCCTTCCATTCACAGCCATTCTGCATATAACATCAATATTCAATGCATCTCTTCGTCTGTCATATTTCCCTCGCAAATGGAAACACGCCCACATCATTCCCATTCTGAAACCAGACAAGCCAAAAAACGACCCGTCAAGTTATCGCCCAATTAGTCTTCTGCCCTCATTAGGAAAACTGTTTGAAAAATGTATCCTCACCAGATTAATCTCCCATCTCAGTTCAGTCCAAGCCATACCTCCGCACCAATTCGGTTTTCAACCACTACTTTCCACAAATCACCAAATATTAAGACTAACCGAGGATATAATCGAAGGCTTCCATGAAAAGAAACACACAGTCGCAATCTTCCTCGATATTGCTAAAGCTTTTGACACCATCTGGCATCCAGGACTGTTATACAAACTTATTCACATCGGAACCCCCGACTATCTTATTCACATCATCAAAAGCTACCTTGCCGATCGCACCTTTTCTGTCCGCCTTCCTGGAGCCCTTTCACTATCTTTTCCCATAAAAGCGGGAGTACCCCAAGGATCTGTTCTCTCTCCCACACTATTTAATCTTTATACAGCTGATATACCATCCACCCCTCATACCTCCATTGCTCTGTTTGCTGATGACACCGCAATATATTCCTCAAACCGTGATATTGATACCGCACAAGAAGACCTGCAACACCACCTCTTTAAGCTTTCTGACTGGGCCAAGAAATGGCATATCCGGATAAACCCTGCGAAAAGCCAAGCCAAAATCTTCACGCTCCGAAGACCAAATAATCCTTCCCCTCTCAAATATCAAGGAGAAAATATAACTTGGCTCCCAAACAACAAGCCAGTTAAATATCTGGGAGTACTTTTTGATAGGCGGCTCACATGGAAACCAAATATTCTCCACAGAATAACCCTGGCAACCCGTAGAACCCACCAATTATATCCCATTCTCAAAAAAGTCATCACCCTTGCAACTCCATGTCGCTACTCACCTATACCAGTCAATGATCCGCCCAATTTTATCCTACGCTTCTCCTATCTGGGCCTCAGCCAGCAAATCCAACATCCAAAAAATGCAGGTTTTCCAAAATAAATTCCTCCGAACCATCACAAAAGCTCCATGGTTTGTACCTAACTCTCAGTTACATAACGAACTCGGCATTACTCCTATCCCCGTCCATTTCTCCCTCCTATCCTCTCGCTTCTATCCTAAAATTCCCCAGATTCCCTCAGCCGTACATTTCAAAATCGGTAAACAAAATCCTCACCACAATAGACTAAAGCGAAAACTACCGCGACAGTTCTTCGATCCTCCTTGATTTTCATGTACCCGATGTGGCTTCTCACATTTAATTCACATGAACTCAATGTATTCGTGTCTATAATTTCTCAGTCAAAGTTAATGTAATTCTATGTAACATAACTGTATCGTACTCGGATGCTGAGGGCCTTCGGGCCAAGCAGAAATAAATGAAAAAAAAAATTTCCGGTAGAA